>JBAHVQ010215190.1:0-11642 GCA_036872915.1 Nanipora kamurai
TAGTTGGGCTCGAACCTGCTAATATGAGGATTTTGAGCGCAAAAATAACGGTTTTAACGAAGTGGAAATGAGAAATAGAATTTTTCATCGAAAAGAGTGCATTTTATAGCCCCAGAATATCTGAAAAACGGAATAACAAAATTTACACTTCATGTGCCCTTTAATACTGTGTATCATGTCCGAATTGAATGGCAGATAGACGGACAAATCCTATCCAGTAAGCAAAAAATTTCAGACATGGTTTGACGCTATGTTATTTTCGCAAAGCCCAAGGATCGTATTGCGAAGGAACAGAGAAAAGACGCCATTCATTCAATTCCGTATACAATGCCTGTATCAGGAGTACATCGGCCACACCAAACGTCACTTGGGGATGTGTTTAAAAGACAACCAAAAGGCTGTTTTCTACTTAAAAAAAGAAGTAAATTTTGCTTTGCCTGAGCACGCTGCCAAACCAACCATATGATTGCATGGTAAAATTCCCAAATTACCACCAATCCGTGTTACCATCAAAGATGCCGTCAGGTGGAACGGCACATCAATAGCGCCCCCGCTAAATTAAATTGCAATCATGGTGGTCTATTACTTGCATCTGATTAATAGATAACGTCATCACTGGTTCTATGCGGATATAAATAGGGACCTCATGCTCAGGTCAATCACCCCTGACGAAGACACTAGACAGGAATGTATAAACGTTGAGTCATGAACGGTAATTTTGCAAACTACTTTCAAAATATTTCAAGCCAGAGTAGCGTAAAATCCTTTCTAAATGGCTGGTATCCTTACGTGATTTAAATCTACCAAAACACAGCGATCCAATAAGCACAAATTAAGTAGAACAAGCTTCAGCCGTCAATTTAGTAATCCTTCATTTACCTTAAACCGCAAAATGACCATCTTTTCATCCCTAGCATTTCGAAAGCTCTTTTCCCACAGCAGCTCCTGTTAATAAATAAAAATAAACTGTTGGAAAAAAGATTAATATAACGATTGTCCTAACTCCGGGAATACTTTTATTTCTCTTTGGAAGTACGTCATAAATTATAGCCTTAACTCCTTCCTGATCGTATAGGTGAGCTATGGAGACTTCAGTATTATATTCTGGCTAACGCCAGAATAAAACAAAACAAAATAACGTCAGGGAAAGTCCTTGGTCAGGAAAGGGTTAACAAGGGTTTAAAACCTATCTCCTTAACTCCTTCCTGACCGTATGGGTCCTCAGTGACCTAAGGAGACTTTAGTATTTTACTCTGGCTAAAGGTGCAGGTTCATCATATATACTGTCTCAGTGGTCATCAGAAGATTGGGTTCGATTCCCGTCTACGGTTCAAAAATCGGTTTTTTTGAGGTAACGAGCTTGACGAACGTTCGCTAGTCGTCTGATACATACCAAGCTCCCACAAGAACCAAATTTGTGTTCAGCATTAAGTAATGAAGGGGTGTTGCAGCAATTATTGAATAGCATAAACGAGAATAAGATTTGATGCCAACGAGCAATATTGGGACTACATTTAGCGTAAGTAGTAGAGAAAAATTCAGGTCAGGACACGTTCAGCATCAGATTTTCGCTAACCTAACGTTGACTTGAAATATTCTCCTCGTTGTTAATACTATCTGTTCCCAATTTCACGCAAGATGGTTTTCAATTTCAAAAAATATTGTACTGTGACTTAACAACCTGGTAATCTTTCTACGAAACAAATGGTCTAAATTTCCAGACTAGACAAAATCTTGATCCAATCAATGGTGACATTGGTGACATCGGTGCTCCCCCTCTCAAGCTATCCAACAGACAATTTCAAAGTTTTTGTGGCTAACGCTGGTCAGCGCCTAATCTTGATGGAGTAATTATATCTTGTAGTCAAGATTAGCTTGCGCCGCAGACGTCCAACTCCTTCCCTGCTAAGGAGGACTTTTACTATTTTACTCTGGCTAACGCCCTACGATTTTACTCGTTAAAGGGAGAGATGTGGCAGTGAAGAAGTTAAACCCCAGGTTATATCTATATTGGCGTTTAGACGTCTGTGGCGTAGTTGGCTACTTAAGATGGGCAATGGTTATCTAAGGATTTCTTGGCGTTTTTACTGCATTATCTCCCCTTTATCTTGACTATTCTCTAAAGCTCTACAAACTGAAATTTGACCACTGTATTAGTCAACAAACTGAAACTTCAACTCGTACGCAGGGTCTTTATTGGGTACTCACCCCCCTCGCTGGATGCTGAAACTTAACATAGCCAGCGTTAGTTTAATTCAGTTGACAAGTCAATGTGTATGCAATGTGTATGCATAACTATCTATGTGTTCTATCTATGTGAGCTGCGTCGGCAGTTTTGAACAACTTGTAGATAATCAAAAGGGTTGGGAAACTGCCAGAACGTAAGAATGGAGAAACATACATTTCGAGCGAAGGTCCTTCGTCCGAGTGAAAAGTAAAATCAAAAAAAAAAGGTGGTGTTTTTATATTGAGAAGAAATCATGTGACAAGCCCCCCAAGCCAAGCCCCCTTGGGGCCTCTGCCGGGTCCTCCCCTTTTCAGTTAACTGGTCGACGTTTTAAAATAAGAAAATGACTCTCCATCATTTATATCTCATTAACTAGTTTGTTTGCGAATTTTAAATCCTATTGGTCATCTTTTTGCCACATAATTTCTTCTCAATATAAAAACATCACCTATTTTTTTGGATTTAACCTTTCACTACGACGAAGGGCATTCTCTTGAAACGTCAGTTTCTCTATTCTTGGGTTCTGGCAGTTTCCCAACCCCATATGATTGTTATTTCGTCGTGATTTATTGGCATTTCATTACTTTTAAGACTGTCGAACGATTGATGTGGGTGTCTCACGATATGTAAAAAGCTTATTCAAACAACGCTATTTGTGCCGATGTTAGGCAAACAAAATTCACTCTAAAATTGGGGAAAATAAATATAAACCGTTTACGATGACAATGTCATTGACTGCTATAATTTTTTAAAATATTTATATTTGGAATTTGTCTAATTCAGACGGTATTTTATTTCATGGTTATAGTTTGTATTGTCGTATTGAAAGTTCTGTAATCAATGTTAGATTTTCTATCTCCAACATATATTCTCAGCACAATATCAGTAAATAAAACAACTAAAGGACTGTTCGTTATTTATGCCTAAAGAGGGAGTAGGTGTTTAGAGTGGGGGAGTTAAAATTCTCACAATCAATGGAAACTGGGGGGTATTTTTTTAAATACAGTTGGAACGGGGGAACAAACTTTTGGAATACGATGTTTTAACCATTGTCTTGCAGTTTTGATGTCAAATTTAACGTCGTTTAGAACAAAACATGGAAATAGTGGAAACATCCATGATGAAAATATGTTTTATCCCATCTGTAAACTTAAACAATTGGCATGGATACATTGGACAATTTTATTCAACATGTTCCGGCGAATCAATCATTGTCAAACTTATTCTCACAAAAACACGCCTTTGACAAGTCACGTCTTACCGATCTCACGAGGTCAATTTCAAAAGGTTTAACTCTGGCGTTAAATTTAGAACATTGCGAAAGAGTCTCCTTTGTCCGTTAACCAACTTTTGGTGGCATTTTCACAGCACTTAAGTCAGTCAAAGATAAAACGTTCAATGTATTTTTTCCGGCATTTTTTTGGCGGACACATGATCTGGGGAGTCTTTTTTATTCTTCAACTTCGAGGGGGTGCATTTTTTATATGCCGATTGGAAGAAATTAATCAACCCCCCTTAGGCATAAATAACGAAGAACGGTCCCTTACCTGTATGCTATATCAGATCATTAACTGGTGAATTATTCATTACGTGAGATCTCTGACTTTATGTTTATCATAAAGATATATTTTCAAATATATTTTCTGGCATTGATACAAATCATGAATGTTGCTTTTTAGCTATTGATTGTAAAGCAGTTGTAGTCTTCAAAATGTTAAATCTTAAAGTTTTCCTGGGAGACGTATTTTTCCATTGTTGATGGCTTAAAGATCTAGTGTCATGTTTTTTCTTCTGATTTTGCCTCTAATATGATGTAAAATTGCTCCGGCCTGCACTGACCAAAATGAAAATAGTAATCGATCAATCAAAAGTGAATGTGACTGGAAAGGAATTATCTCAAAATCACAGTAAAAAGAGCGAAGGAAATGCATTATTTAAAAAGAAAAAATACTGAATACCCGCGAAGTATGATTAAAAAGGCATCGGATGTGCTGGAAATACCAAAATATACAGCGAGCATGTGAATCTGCTAAGTACAAAGCTAAGTAATTCCAAGTTAACAAACCAGAAATGCAAAATACAAAAACCCTGTAAGATGAAAGATGCAAGGAGAAAAATCTTATATTCACAGTTGTCGTGGGCGTTATATAATCTTCTTTATTTATTTATATATCATGCTACTCAAGGAGAAGTTCAGCTATGACAGCTTTATCATTGCTGTTATAAGACAATGAGGTCCTGCAATCTTATGAAAACATATCACCCTATGCCGCTAAATTTCATACTACAGCATGAAATGTTTGCTATTCCAACCACCAGGATATTCCAATAACGTGATAAATATGAAACATTGCAATTTTGGGTCCAAACATGCAGTGGTCGGTTGTATAAAAAGGTAACTAACTTTAATCATGATTAGTGCATAATTTTAACCAATTAGAGTCAGAGAATAAGAATTTAACTACGTTTTAATCACCCGAACTACTGTGTAGCTAATCTCACCTACCGTTAGTTACCAGGTGACAACATTTCGTTATGCATGACCGGTAGCGTATAGACATAATCAGATACCCTCCCACACGTGAACCAGTTTTGGCAACAAAATATTTAACAAGATCTAAATCCCTGCAAGCAATTAAATTAGTTGACCAATCGCGGCTTCCTTGCTTTCGGTTACTTCGAGACTTTGTCACTCACGTATAACAGGATAAGTTGACCTCTGCAAGCCTATCATAGTAAAAAAGGTCGTAGTTAATATGCAAATTATGGGAAGTTCTACCTGAAGCCAGTTGTCCAGGAAATCCTCTTCCAGTTCACCTTTTAACTTCAGACTCACAGTTGTAACTTCCTGAACGTGTAAATAAATGAAACAATTATTTTTGCCCGTTATGTTTATAAATTCGGTCACACAACCAGTAGGTGTTCTTTGACAAAAGCAGAGCAGCTTTAGGGATGTAAAAATGATGATGACATGTACAACGTATTTTATCGCTCTCGCATTACACATCGGAGATCGAAAAAAACAATGAATTCAAAAATAGAAATAAAAAAGGCATCATGAAAATAGAGTTGTTTATAGATCTGGCAATTTTCGTTCAATAATAAACGGATAAAAAAAAATTGATAAGTGACTGAGTGATGCAGAAGAGAGTAGGACAAGAGACAGTAGGTTGTAGTGAGAGAGTCCTCGTGGTAGTAAAATATACTGAATCACAATAAAAGTTCTTTTCAATCTTCGACTCGGCGTTGGGTTCGTCTTGGATAAGCGGACGTTAGATAATTGGATATATTTAAAAGTAATATCACAAAATTTCGGTGTATTAGCTATTTAATCCCCCGCCTGATGAGGATCATAGACCAACTCCGTACCACAATGCATCAGTTTATAGACACAACCTTAACTTCGTTCTTCTGAACTCTGTACAAAAACGCGATAACCTTTAACAAAGAGTAAAATAGAACAGAGTTCAGTAGAATAAAAAATTGAAGCTATGTGTGTGTGTAATGGTGTATTGATGCAACTGGTGAAATATGTAACAAAGTTATTACTAAAAAATTGAATTTGAGTAAATAACCCGAAATAAGACAGAGGTTAAATAGCTAATACAGAAAAATGTTTTTCTTAACTTTGTTAATGTTATTATTACCGAAGACACGGATATAAAATTGTCGTAATTGAGTTGGGTAGTATATTCCAGATTCTCGTTGCCCTAACAATATAAAATTTTGGATACAATAAAGTTTTACATTTCCTAGATTTAAATTTATACAGCTGGAATCCTTTTATTTGGTAACTTTGTTTGGTTTAAAAGTTGTTTCCGTGCCTCGGTATAATCAACATAAGACTCCAGACTCGTCTTAAGTAACATCTCATAACCAAGAAAACTGAAATAGTCATCGTTTTATCCACATGGGTAGTGAATGAAAACCTAGAACAGTTATTTTTGAACGAATATGTACGAGACCTCTTTAAACCCCACTGAGACTTGTTAAGAAAATTGCAGCACCAAGGACAACTCAGCTTGAAGGATCAGCGCTCCACCTATCCAAGTTATTCTAATCTCGACAAAAACAAGTTAACAGTTTACTGTGGCGGCGCGACTGGTGGGAGTGAGGGGTGAATTTAAACTTCTAGAACTTTGCGAAGTAGTGTTTTTCTTCGGGATGGAAGGAAAAGTAACAAACAGAACAAACTGTTTATATATTCTGCCGTGAGGTATACCTATGTCCATGGATCCAAAACAATCAACTCGATCTTTAATGGGTTTTGACTTAATAACCTCTCCCGTATTAATACGTTAGAACTCGTTTCATATTCGACAGATATTAATTGGGATAGTATTTTCTTCAGGCAACATGAATCATGATGTCATATTGTCGATAACCTTCTCTTACATTCTATATGGGCTAAAAAACTGGGCTAAAAAATTGGACTAGAAAATTGGACTAAAAAATTGGGCTAAAAAATTGGGCTAAAAAATTGGACTAAAAAATTGGGCTAAAAAAATTGAAAAACCTCTTTTTCAAAGACCTTACTTATTATTGGTAATATCGAGATGGGACGATAATTTTCGCATTTTCGTATGTCTAAAAATTGGAGTTACACGAGCATGTTTCCATTCGTCAATGTATATACCTTTTTCCATGATAGATTAAAAAT
Source organism: Nanipora kamurai (assembly GCA_036872915.1). Taxonomy (NCBI): domain Eukaryota; kingdom Metazoa; phylum Cnidaria; class Anthozoa; order Scleralcyonacea; family Helioporidae; genus Nanipora; species Nanipora kamurai. Next base: position 6,888 of record JBAHVQ010215190.1, read on the forward strand.
AAAAGTTATAGATTGGGTAATTATATCAGATGCCAATTTGAGAATTTTAGCAGGTAATTTATCTAAACCGGTTGCTTTATTGGCTTTTAGACCCTGTAGAGTCACAGTTACATTATTCACGTTAATTCGGGGAAAGTGAAACCGCGTGTTTGAGGAAAGGCCGGCACTGCCTTCATTATTCTATGACTCTTCATTGATCTGACAAAGGCTTGGCAATAAAGTCGAAATATTATCGCTACACTTGTGTCTTGTTTTTTAGCTCATATCTTGAGTTCTGGGCCATCATATTTTTAACTCGAATTCGTTTTCCGCCTGGAGCATCTATTGCTACTATTTTGAAGAAGCGCTACTCTCAAGATGTTCATTTTCGGATTATGTTTTGTCTTATATTTCTTCGTCGTCTACTTCATCGCATAATTCGGTAGCTAAAGAAGGACCGATATTTATAAAGTACTCGTTTAGAGATTCGGCAATAGCTTTAGAACCCGAAATCATAGTATAGTTAACAGAAAGTTCACGGACTATGGCGGACCTATTTTACCCAAAAGAGAGTTAATCAAGGACCAGCTGTTCTTCAAATCGGCAGTGTTCGAGCAATCCTTAGTTTATCTTATTAATAAGTAGACTCTCTCCGAGAAGGAGTTCAAAGTTAGAAGAACAGGAGCTTAGAATAGAAAAATCAGTCAAACAAACAGGGTAGCCAGTCTGTTTGTGGTGCGTTAAAACAGCAGATAAAGTGGTAAAGGAGATAGGCTTTTCCGTGTAAGCAGAAACTCTCATGTGTTCAGAAACACGCGCGTGTAAATGGCGAATAGTTTCACCTATATACAATGACTCACAGCATTGACACTTGAATTTGTAAACTACGCGGGATCTTAGTGCAAGAGGAATTTGATCTTTAAAACGGAAAAAACTTGGAAGGCGTCGAATACGTTTAAATATGACTCGAAGTTGAATTTGACGAAAAGCAGAAGCAAAAAGTTTAGCGACTTGCTTGCAAATCTGAAGAGAATGTTGACCGGTAAATGGTAGAGTAATGAAAATAATGCGTTTAGGTACCGAGGTCGTTGTAGAAGCTGGGCAAAAAATTTTATCGAAAAAATTGCGAAGACTATTATCTAAGAACTTGATAGGATAACCATTCCGAATCGTAATACTTTTAAATTTCTCTAGTTCTTTATGGAAGATGGTATAAGAACAACAGAGATTAAAAAAGAAAGCCTTCCTTATATACCAGGGGAATAAAACTCTCAAAATTTGTAAACAATCCAGTAAAAGTCGGTTTACGATAAAGAGAAGAAGAAAATTACCATCGGAGCGTTTGATTAGAATGTCGAGGAAGGAAAGAGAGTTATCTTTTTTAATTTCATGTATAAATTGGATATTCGAATGTTTACAATTTAGGTAATGCAAGAAAGTTAAGCGTACTTTACTGCTTTCTTTTTGTAATAATCTCTGTTTCTCATCAGTCGCTTTTTATATTGGGCGTAATCCAAGGTACAGGATTTGTTTTTATTCGCTTATGTCGACAAGGTGCATGTCTATTAAGAATTTCATTGAAGAGTGATTTCCAGACAAGCCAACATTCATTCGGATCCGTAAAATATTGTATTATGTCCCATGGCACTTGGCTACATCTGCCGGGAAGTCGCTTTCTGAAAAATGCTTATAATCTCGTTCTTCTCTTTCAGTTGGACGAAATTTAGGCAGGATAAGTTTCCGCACAGCATAACCAAACTATGGTCTGAGATTCCTAGATGAATAACACCAGAGGAAGATATATTTTCTGGAGTATTTGTTAAAATAAGATCAATCAGGGTGGCAGACGTTCCCGTTACCCTTGTTGGTTCATTAATTAATTGGTCCATTTGGTGTAAAGAGCATAAGAATTGCAATCTGCTTGTATGGGGATCTGGCGATGCCTTTTTGACATCGCAATTTAGATCACCAATTAAAATCATCTCTTAATTTTCTGAGTCGCATTTAAAGAGAAATAGATCAAACTCATCAAATAAATTTATATCCGAATTTGGTGGTCTGTACCAGACACATATAAAAAAATATGCGGTCGACTAATTTCTATACACTGCATTTCCAAATGGTCTATAGTATCATCTTTCCTTTCAGACTACGAAATATGATTACGTATATACAGGACAACACCTACTCAATTTCTATTTCGATCTTTCCCAATAGTCTTATTGCCATACTTATGAATTTCGAAATCCAATATCGAGTCATCGATTTTAGATTCATTGATGGCTAATATATCAAAAGGGAAAGTTGTCAACATAATTCGGATTTCATCCATGTGCTTCAGTAAGCTATTTCCATTTGGGCTAGCAATTCTCAAGCCCTTTAATTTAGCAATATCAGATATAGTAAAATTTGAGATACCTGAAGTTAAGTTATTTCGCGTTTAAATGGATTTTACTCCCATTTAAAGCGGTATGGTCGATTGTAGAGTTGTCAATGTAAGTGTAGCCGTGTTCAGTGGAAAATTGTTTAATTTTCTCATTGGTTTCCCTTATTTTCCAAGATACATCTACATCTTGTCTGAGTGTGATACTTGATATACCAATCTTCGAGTGTGAATATTTTGCATGAACATAGCAGCGAGTTTTTCAATTTTCGTAGAACAAAGCTGGGCCGAATCGACAATTAAATTATTTGTCCCAGCACGGATTATAATATGCGATGGGTCAGTTTCAAAATTAATAGAATGTACTTCCTTCGCAATTTCGTCTGTAGTTTTCCCCGGGAAAGTGAATATGTGTACTTTCCTCCTTGATAATTTCCCAGGGTTTATGTGTTTGACTATAGAGCCACCAATAATTACTATTGGGGCTTCCGGGGTTTTATTAATTTCGAGGATATCTTCGCTTAAAGTTTCATTTTTATTTTTGTTTGATGAAATCTGATCACTTTTAGATTGACCTGCGTTCGTTATGTCATTTATACTGTGTCCCTGTAGACTAGGGATATCATTTGTTGAAAACTTTTGATGATTCTGCTATTGATCGTTTACTTCAGTGTCCCCTTCACCGTCGCTTAGGATTACGAATCTATTATTTGTTTCTACATCAGTAGCAAGTGCTGTTTTCGTTGACGTTTTTCTTTTAGCTGATGTTGTTTGTTTGTCGCTCTTGGGTACTCTTTGCCGGTATTCAAAAAGACGTTGTTTAGTTTGACTTTGGTTATAATCGTGGTGCAGTAGGTTGATAGTTGTCATGCGAACTAAATTAAACTGGACTCTTATGGATCAAATGTTATGTTTCAAGTTTAAATTCAAACAGGAAGCGGACGAAAAATGCAAAAGTTGGAGAAGCGTACTGATGTTCTATGCACAGGACATCCAGATTTAAAGGATTATGAGAGGTAATGTTGTAACCACCTCCTGAAATATCGCATTTTATAACTAGCCGCAAACAATGGAATGGTTCTTTGCTTCATGAGTTGGTACAATTCGTATTATCAATGAAATTCATATCAAGAAAAAACAGGAAAGGTATTTCCAAAGAAGGCTTATCTTCACAATGAAATGCTCGCGTTGTCTTAACGCTTCTGCCGCATGTATTAACTTCTTGGTGACAAAGGGTTTTCCATTTGACGACTTATAATGTCTGCCGTGGGCCAGAATAAAATAGAAAAGTCTTCATCAGTCCCTGGTGACTGAATCTGGCACCCAAGGAGTTAAAGAGATAGGTTTTTAATCTTCCTTAACTCTTTGGTGACAGTGGGTTTTCCCTTTGACGAGCAAAATCGTCTGGCGTTAGCTAGAGTAAAATAGAAAACTCTGCGTCAGCCAAAGGTTACTGAATCTGTCAGCAAGGAGTTAAGGTAACGTTACACGGCACGATTCTAGCGCAACAAACATTGTACAAAAATTGATGTGTGTGAGTAATATGAGTAATATAAGTTAAATTTGTGAGCAATTTCTAATAAAATTATGTTGTGGCAACATGTTGCAATACAACTATATTACATATATACATATCTCGCATCAAAAATGGACGATAAAATAATTCAGTAGCACCGATACTTTCGAAATACCATGCTATTGCAATCGAAAGGAATGTTTCGCTGGATATCAAAAGTCTTCAGTTTTAAAATATTGGTCAATGCCTCAGTTTTCGACGAAATTTTAAGTGCTTGAAAATATCGGCCTACGTTTCGTTTTTTTAACAAACGTCAAGGAGTTTTGATATTAGATCAAACACTACATCTTTTGTAGACAATTCTACTTAGGACACGTAATATCCACGATGTAACTGTATACTTATGATCAACAAAAATACTGACAAACACAGTTTAAGCACGACAGAAATGTGTTGGTATTACTCATTCTAACACATTAACTGTGAACCAACTGACTGCCTTGTTTGCACACTTCAATGCTTCAATAATAATAGATATTCTTAAGATTTTGATCCTATTCAACACACATTCACAAGACTAAATCTACCAACAATTCTTCAGCTAAATCAATGTAGTCTAAGGATTTTAATCACTTTCGTTTAATTCATAGTTCTGCTCAGCGGTCGCGGAGCAAGTCTTAGCGTGAAGCTTCATATGACTTCTGGCGAATGTCTCACTACACTGAGCACATTTTGTTGGACGGGCTTCGCTGTAATATTCAAATAGTTCGGCAATACCGAAATAGATGCCCAAAATATTCTTCGTGATAAGGATCGATACATCAAGTTTATAAACATCCCAAAGATAACCGCGAATAACCAAGAACGGAATGTTGAC
>JBAHVQ010215211.1:0-11641 GCA_036872915.1 Nanipora kamurai
TTGGGGAGATATCCGGTGACCCCTTTTCTAGTGTTATTGTTTTTAATTTTTAACTAGAAAAGTTTTTGGGCTAATTGCATGTACCTTTTGCTGGCCACGATACGAACAAACTGTTTTCCAAGGGGTCGTTCCTAAAATCCTTGATCTACATTTACAAAAGCAATTCTACAAAACAACAAACTGTCAAACTACTAATAACTACCTTAACAATTTCAGAATCATCCTCAGGGTGATATGAAACGATAAATTCTCATTTAACCTACACTGCTGAAGTCAACTGAAAGAGTTGACTCGAGCGAGATTTGAACTCGCACCTTCGAGAATCCGGTCCGCCGCTCTACCTGTTGAGGTATCCAGCCTGCAGGGCACGGAGGCGAGTTATTATCCAATCTAAGTGTACGAGATATTCTCGTGACGATTTAAAGCTGTCTATGAGGACGGATGTGCAGTGTTTCAATTCTATTTCAGAATCATCCTCAGGGTAATGTGAAACGATAAATTCACATACATCCTCGTGGATAGCGTTAAGTCGTCACGAGAATATCTCGTACACTTAAATTGGATAATAACTCGCCTCCACTCCTTGTAGGCTCGATAGCTCAACAGGTACAGCGGTGGACCGAATTCCCGAAGGTCCGAGTTCAAATCCCGCTCGAGTCAACTTTTTCGGTTGACTTCAGCAGTGTAGGTTAAATGTGAATTTATCGTTCCTATCTTAACAAGAATACTAAATATAAAGTATATACATGCAAATCTATTCTGTACCCCCAAGGATAGCTCTAAACTTATTTAAACTTTTTACTCTCACGATCATTAGGAAGATCATTTCAACATTTAGCACCGGAGTAACTAATGCTTTTCTTCATGAAATTTGTTGTTGACTTATCTAGCGCAAAGTTGTTTAAGTTACTTCTTAAGGTGTAATTTTTGTTATCAGTAATGCTAAACAAATTTTCTATTGAATTAGGTGCAATCCCATTTTTGACCTTATACATTAATGTTGCTTTTTTATTCCTTCTTCGCTCTTTCAAGGTTCTCCAATTAAGCTGCCACCATAAATTTTTTAATGGAATATCGTGACTGATACGTATAACATGGCAAATTGATGTCATCCAACAATGGCAACATGGCAATCCAAGATAAAAAGATATTGAGTTATGGCATGTGAGAGCTTGGTGTTATTTCAGACGACAAGTGAACGTTCGTCGATCTTTTGAGTCCAGACGGAAATCTAACCTGCTACATTCAACGGCGAGACGCACTGACCGTTGTGCTACCAAGACTCAAATGGTGAGCTAAGGTGCAGGTTCGTCATACATACTGCCTGTACGGAAGTCACGATATAACGTTGGAAATGACTTGAAATGTTTAACATAAGTGTGTGCATGTGATAGCTTGGTGTTACTGTAGGTGTCCTCATTCTCATTAATATCATATCGTGCCTTCTGCACATACCAGAACACATAACCGATCTGCACTTTAGCTCACTATTTGAATCTTGTCAGCTTAATGGTTAGAGCGTCTCACCGGTCATCAGAAGGTTGCAGGTTCGATTGCTGTCTTTGTCTTGTTAGGATGCCGAACATTCATCATTCCAGATTATAGATAAAGAAATTTATTCTAGACAAGTGACCACCTATAAATTTCTCCAGGTCAGTGTAAAGTTTTAAACTCAAGAATTTAACTTAAATATCCATTAAAAACTTTCACAACTTTATTTTTGGGCGAATTATACAACTCAAATGTTAAGTTTTCTGCTAAATTCTTAGAACAACCGCACAGTAATCCAGAATAATCTTCAGGCTAACATGAAGTATAGCTGCCACAGAGCTACCAGGCGGAAAGCGAAGTCTTCTTTTGAATATAATTACCCAGCAAATAATTTTTTAAAAATGCCTAGTGCACGCATTACGACTCGTGAGTTAAAAATTAAATATTTTTTTATTACAGCTAACGTTTCGTCATTTTACACGTAACATCATCAGAGCATACATGAGTACATGTGGTCAGGTCATAAATATCTTACAAAATTACAAAATAGGTATGATAGCATAGAGGGATGAACGAGAAGAGAAGGCAGCGGAAGGTGAAGGAAAGGTGTCAAGAAGAGTCAAAGGGTGAGAAGTCAGAACAGCATTAAAGGAAAAGATCTGATATTTGAGTTGAGAGAAGGATTTATTTTGGCTATTAATAAACTTTCTTTGATAAGGAGGTCCAATTGAGAAGTGGCGGAAGACAATCTGTAATAAAAAATATTTATTTTTTAACTCACAAGTCGTAATGCGTCAAAAATTATTTGCTGGGCAATTATATTCATAGTAAGGCTTAACATGAAGTAAATCGAAAAATATGTTGACTCAAATCATCCCGGTTACTACAAGTGCGAAAAATCTTTGACCCGGCGAACCCTTTTTATAAGGTTCTTTTATGCAGTCGAATGTTGGATTTAAGTCATGGAGGGTTACTAATATCAAGACAGTCTAGTATCAAGAAGGGTGGATTAGGGGTGTCGCTTGAGATGAGAACGTCAATTCGGCCTAAAATATCACGGTTTTGAAAATGTACCCACTGATCTGTCAATTTACTCAGGACTAATTCGTTGGTTGCAGGAACCATTATTAAGTACAAATGGACGCTGCAAGGCCATTTAATCCTAAGAATGTTCTTGACAAATGACCATCTCATACAATTTGGTTCTGGACAGAAATATTTTCGCAAAGGGGAATTTTTACACACACCTTCTAATCACTGAAACTTGGCTTTGGCCCATATTTTTAAATGAGCCTTTCAAGCCCTTTTGGCCTTTCCAGTATGTCAAAAGTACTTATGGTAAATATATAACTGACAAATAAACTAAATAAAAACCAAGATAAATGACAGAGTGCCACTGAGTTTCTTATGGTAGAAATCATTGGGTCGTAGGTACTGAGCCACAACAAGGAATCACTACAACTCAGGCATTGAACTGGTGCATGTTGTACCAGAGTATTAGTGTGAGGGGCAGGGTATTCAAGACAATCTATAATTTAAGCAGTGTCATGAGATTCACAGTGTTAACCATATAGATTTTTCCTAATCTTGTGAGTTTTTTTTACACACAATACAGTCATTTGAATTAAGATCAGTTCATCCATACCATGCACTATAAATACAACAAACTGTAAAACTTTTTGAAAGAAACTCAAAGATTTTTGTAGAGTTATTGCTTTCCGCTCAAGTCTCTGAAATTCATTCACAAGGGTTTCCAAATTACATAATTTCTCCAAAACAATTCATCTATTATTTTGCCTCTTGAACATCAAATTGTTTGCAACATCCCTGAATGAACCTTGTATATTGATATATCTACCACAATCTAGAGTAAATTCTATTTAATCGAAAGAGGGACAGAGAGTCTTCAATCAACTGGGAGCAAAGTCTCTCCCATGTTTTAAGCAAGATACGTGTATTGTTATTGCTTGTATAAAAGCACATTATTTCTAATTCCCTATTCACATCTAATGTCCCAGAATCTCTTTTCTTGCTGTCATACATTTGCCTTCCAATAAACAAAAATTATGAAAGAGACTGCAAGAAATCACTGTTTATAGTCCTCCCACGAGTACTTTAAACCATCTAGTCTGATAGTTGCAAGTTTAAAATATAAAAAGCTGTTTCATCAGCTAAGGCTAGTCCAAACATGCCAGATTTATCAACAGAAAGTGACCGTAATAAAATACAGAAGATACAAAAGGTGGCCAAACAATGTAAAACATTCAAATGTCTCCTCTGTTTAGATCTGTAACATGAAAAAACCTTCTTGACCTGACTTTTTTTCAAAAGATTGATATTTATACCAGTATTTTTTAATACATACCAAACACAGTGATGGTCATACTTCAAGACACAATGTTGGCAAATTCTATCAAACAAAGACAAGTAAAAGGAAAATATTTAAGAAGTCTGTTCACAACTGTTCAAACAAGTGCCAATTACACAAACAACAAAAACAGCAACAACAATTACAATAATAGCAGTTCAGTAGAGTGCTTTCTCAAGGCTGGTTCACATGAAGATTAGGATTTTTGGCTCAAACAGTTTCTAGTTAGTTCAGGCAACTTAATTCGCTGAACCAGTTTGCTGTAGGCTTACTTCAAAAGGAGTTCACATGATATAATTACCAAATTTATTTGACAAATGAGCCATTCATCACATTAAATTGGTCTGGGTATAAGCCAGCCTTTTGGTATTGTCTACCGACATTTATAGGCATTAAATCAGGTTTTAGCATAATGACAACTGTTGGTCAGGATTCTGCTCTGCCAGAAATGCAGTACTGGCAAAAATGATTAAATGATTAACCTCCTCAAAAAAAGAAATGAAATCTTAATCTGAGATCAAATATGTATTGGGAAGTGTAGTAAAAGCTGCAGGTAATTAAGAGCGCTGGCCCAACCAAACCACAGACTCGTGTTGAGAGACTAGAGAATTTGTTTTGCAAATTTCCAAACTGGCATGGGAAGAGCTGTGGTTTGTGAATGGAGGTGCACCTAATCACTGACATGTTTACTTCATTGGATTGATTTTTATGGTGAGATACCTGATGATTGATCTCAGGATGTGGTTATATACCTGCAGTGTTTTGCTCTTGGATAAATGCTGTGGCTGCAAACTTCACAAAATGTTGCAAGATGTGACTTCTCAAAATTAGTTTCAGTGAACTCTAAGCAATTACTCTTTAGCAGGCTGAAATGGTGAGCATTGGGTTTCCTTCGTGTTAACGAGAAGCAAATTACCATTGCTAGCGTAGTAGTGACAAAGAAAACATTAGTGTAGATCGGTGTGGAGAGAGCAACATAATAAAAATACACAGCTGCGCATCCAACTGTTGAAGTGAGGCTAACAGATAAAAAAAATTTAGTCCTCATTTTCACTCTAATGGTAAGCATATAACAACACAATAGCACCACCGGAAGTCCAATGAATACCAGAAGTGTTAATATAAAGTGCATGCAAGCTATATACGCCGAGAAGACAAGTATAAGAGGTGGAAACACAATCCCACTGTCGAATTGCCGGGCACCACCAAACCATGGAATTCGACAGCGATCTGAAAAAACGTCGATGATTTTGGTTAATTTTTCTAGTGTTTGTGGATTCCCTTTCAGCCAATCATCTACAGCTTTGTCAAGCTCATCACATTCACAACAGAACGTCAAAAGGTGGGTTCTTTTGTTCTTGATGCTGTAATATTCACAACAACAAAGCGAACTATCTTCCGCCATTAGTTACGTTTTACCCACCCGACCCAGTTCTACGGAGACGAACGGATCGCCGTTTCGGCCAAAATCCAAGTCAAGAAATAGTCAAGAAATTTTTGAGATCGACAAACACAACTGATTTTCGATCAAATGTAGCAAATTATTTAAGTCAATGTTATTTTTTAAAGTCATATTCTTTTTGTAAGTCAAACTTTTTCAACCGACTCTGTTTTTTAATTTATTTTTTTTCAGTACACGTGATGGTTTTAAGGAATTCCACAACGTTATTGCACTTATGCTCTAGTCAATTGAAACCCCCACTTCCCCGGTCCCGGGACATGCAGGGGGTTAACAAGGGCATGGGATCAGTATTGACCAATAGTTTGTCCCCTGGGGGTGGGGGGATTAGACAATTGTTGATTCAGGTTCCAGTTCCCACCTGGGCAAAGACTGTAGTTGCTGACGCTGGTACTACTGTAGTTTATATTAAATTTTAACATGATTACATTAATAAACTGTTTACAGTTTCTCAGTATTTATGGTAATAGTTTTTTTGACAGTTAATGCGTCTTATAAAATGGTTTTCGAATTGGTGGGGGATCTGGCTCAAAAGTTGTCCCCAGGAGCTGGGGGTTTTGACATCATTTGGTTGGGTCTAGATCAAATCCCCTACTATGTCCCGGGACCGGGGAGTGGGGGGTTTCAATTGACTAGTGCATTAGTTTTGATTAATACTTTCCCAAACAAGAGGTTTCCCTTAACGAGTAAAATCATGTGGGGCTAGCTTGAGTGAAGTAAATAGCAGAGTACGACTTTGGTTGGGAAAGGGTTGATCGAGCTGTTGATTATTTACAGAAGAATAAAACAAAATACATCTGGCACTGACTAGTTAACATAAGTTAATTATCCTCCAGGCTTCGTTTTTGAAGAAGAAACACTTAAATCGAATCCTCGTACTGTAGTTATACCTCTTCTTTACGCTGAAGAGACAAATTTCGAGATCACGAGGCAAGTACAGTTTGCAGGGCTTGAAATGATATCTTGCAATTGGGAATTTTGGATACATCTCGGGACTGACAGCTATGTTTGTTGCATTACGTGACTCTAATGGCTTTTTGTCTGAGGTGCTGCCGTATAGTCCTCTCATCAGACAGTGGCATGTAAATTACGATTGCAGATAGATGCCACTGTCTGAAAGCGAGTACGAATCAAGTGTTTTGCCTTGATGAGTAAAATCGGTTGGCATTAGCCAGATTAGAATGATAAGAGACTAATCCTACCTTGATACAAGTAGATTGAATTTCAGCAGAACTAAACCACATATTATTCAGTACTGGACCAACATAGTGGCAGGCGTAGCTTCAAGAAAACAAGTTTATAAGATTTTTCCTTTTTTAAGACTGAGTGTAGAAGCAAATACCTAAAAATTCGAGACAAAATATACGTTTGTGGTTGTGTATATTGTGAGGTTCCGCATGCACCCTCAATTTGCCAAGCTAGGGCTAATCGCTTGCTTAGACCTCACCCACCCACACTACGATTGAAGCTGAGTTTACACACTGCGATTAATCGGGCCGATTTCTGGTTTAGGTGCTTAGTAATTAATAAAAAGCTGGCAATTTGAGTCCACGAAGCATTCTGGTAACGTTTTAACCTTGAGCGATTTGGTGGAAAACGGGGGGTACGAAGTAAAAGACATTTCTTTTAGAAATGATTTAAAACAACCATTTAAAGCCACACGCCTTAAATTCACTAACAAATATATACCAGCGACATATAATCTCTGGTTACATTTTATAGATTTTCGCAGCTGAACATGAAAAGAATATGAGTGATATACTGTTCGTCCTCGTAACTTTCGGGTTTCGAGATAACGTATTGATATGATTTTTAGAGATGGTACTAAGTGTCCAGACACGGGGTATACGCTAATCTGTTACTCGATGGAATTTTGGGGTTTTTTGAAGCAAATACTACCTCTATTTTTTGAACTGTAGTTACCGGTATATGCCAGTAAATTGGCTGGCTGGCTGTGTTTGCGATGAGAAACGGTCCGGAAATCTCACTATGTGAGAGAAAGTGCTTTCTTTCACCTTAATCTAGCAGCGTAGAATTCGTCTTGCACTTGTATCCTTTTTGATGAAATTCACCAATTTAGCGGTAACTTTGTAAGTCTGTAACTGAAACTTTTGATTGTACTTAGCTAACTTTGTTTGACAGGTTTGGTTAATCAACAAATGATGGGAGAACTTAATCAAAAGGTTGCCTCTTGTCAAACTGGGTTATAACAATAATTTTATTTAAGCAAGGTAGCATCACTCAGACAATATGCTGCTTTCCAGGATGGCCTTGATTTTTAATACTAATTACATAATAGTAAATAAATAATATTACAGTCCATAAAATTCTATATACAGTATTTAAATTTATTCTTACAATTTAAAATTAAAAGATTAATCAAGACTAAAGTTAAGATTAAAATATTTCTTCTTATAGAGTTTTTTTAAAAGAATCTAATGTATCTGATGTTTTAAATTCCTTATCTAACGCGTTCCAAACATTTGCCCATAGATATTTTGTTGTACTCTTAGCTCAATGTGTCTTCGGTTTTGGTAGATGAAGGGTATCTTTTGATCTCGTATTATAGTTATGTATAGATCTGACTGAGGTTGGAATGTAGAACACAACTCCCAAGGAAGTAAATTATGAAATGATTTATACACAAAAATCGCCTGGTGGAAATTCCTTCTAGATGCTAGATCACACCATTTCAAACTTTGAAGTACTGTCTCTGTAGTACTGTAGTTCTGGTTTTCATGATAAATAAGCTCATTGCTTATAAATAAAGTTACGTGGGATAAACCTATAAACCTATTTCCTCCCCATGAGGTGTTGACCATTTGTTCCGACAATGTGCGTGATTTTGACTGAGAATTCTTTATCCCATATATAATTGAGGCAGTTGTAACATGGCGCATAAGCTTCCTGTTTTGTCCAGTCTGAAGGAATCGTTAGAGAAATATATTGGCGAGTTACCCGAGTTTCTCTGTGCTGAGCTTTTGAATAAAGATGAGATCGGCAGAGGAACGTTCGGTTCAGTTTTTGTAGTTGCTTATGAAGCAACATTTGAGAAAACTGTCGTCAACAAACTGGTTAGCTCCATGCGTGTGGATGAGTAGAAAAGGCCGCTTCACGTATCTAGCCCCACATTTTACTAAATCCTGAAGTAAAGAAGACCAATTGTACCCCAGTAATATCCTTCTCATGTTTAGCTGTGAAGTTTTACTTGAAAATGTAACCAAAGATAATATATTAGTAGTATACAGACTAACAGCTGTTAATAATTTCAGGACGCGTGGCTTTAAATCATTGTTTTGAATCATTTCTGAAAGAAATGTCTTCTACTCCGTACTCCGCACTCCACTACTCTGATTAATCAGATCGATTTCTGGTTTAGGTGCACTGTAGTTAACAAAAAGCAGTCTAATTTGAGCCCGATGAACGTTCTGTTGACAGCTCTTCTCAACTTAACATGCACAGAAGCCAGACATCGGATCGTAGTGTGTAAACGCAGGTTAGGACAAATCCTAACCTTAATCGGTAGTCTTAATCCTATTCCTTCCCTTCGATCTTGATATTGTAACCATTTCCCCAAAGGTGAGTTCCTCAACTTTGGTGATGAGGCTGACCCTAGACATTCTATTAATTAGAGGTTAGGGATTCAGTTATGATCTGGCTGATTCGTTGATTTTCCCAGATCATCATTCAAACGGATAATTTAAATCTAGCTCATATTTTAATTTAAAACCGCACCGCCTCCACACAGAAAATAATGTCTTTGACAAAATTCGTAGACTTACCGAGAAATTACAGATTGGACAACATATTTCATAATTTCTTGACAAATTACTAAAATAGATCAGTTAATAGTTGTTACTTGTTGTTACGCAGATAACAGACCAGCCAACCTAAACATTATTGTAGTGCTATCATTGTCATATCTTCATCGTCATCTTTTATCTCGTTCATTTTTATCAAAATCGTTCTCAGTCTTAGTTAATGAATTTGACAAACCTCCACTTTATTTTCTGCTCGAACAAGTTGTAGACCGCTGAATAATTGTTATCCATTATTCAAGCCAATAAAGAAAGCAATGAAAAGCGAACCGAGACCAAAATTATCATATTAAAAACATCCAAAATTTCTGGGTGTCAGGAGACCGGTCGATACCAGGGCCATTTTTCCGACCTTTCCCCTTGGAGGAATGTGACTATGAAAGCAATCAAAATCAGACGTGGCACGGTATGGGAAGTATGGTAACTCCTCAAGGACATGAATACCTTTATCAGCTCGTAATTGAAAAATTGTAAGTAGGGCTTTATAAGCTCCACTAGGAAAATAGGACAACTGCTTTTGCAGGTTTTCTTATGCTTGTTTGAAACCTTTACAAAATTCCCCAATTTCTCACACTTGGACAGCAGTAGGACTTAAAGTATTGGGGTATATAAGTGACTACCATAGTGGTTCTGGTGTAACGCAAAATTTATGAGATCCGAATCATGTGACTTTTGTATTTTGTGCACACGGGTACAAAATGCTCATTGCAAATCGCAGTAGAGATTGCATTTACTACAATTCTACGACGGATGCCCTTCATTGGTTTTATCTGAGATTTTTTGTAATTTTTCGACTGAAATTTTCGTGAGCACGTTAAGATCTTCATCTCCAACGGACTTTAAAACACCAATCAAATACCATATAAATTTCATCGTTGAAAATATCAAAATTGTCGTTTACATACTTCGGAATTTCATCCATAGTGTATCCTTCCCATGTACTCATATAAAGTGATTAATGAAACGGAAAAACCATAATTTATGAACACTAGCCACATAACTTAGGGGCTGTTTATATGGTCTCGGGTACCAGGGACACCCTACCCTCCGAGCTACCCTAGGCGAGGCAAAATTACGTTGATATTATTGCTGCTGGACAGCAAGTGTTTACATGGAAAGTTTTACTCGTGTCTCGGTACTAGGGTTACCCTGGGGGTAGAGTCACCCTGTTTGCGAGATAGAGTGACCCTAGGGGGCGGGTCAAGTTTTTGCTTTCTTCTCTTCATGTAAACGGTTTGGCTCGGCTTCCAGGGGCAACTTTTCAACAACACGCATGCGCATTAGCAAGATTCTTGCTCGAATTATAAACAACATGGCAGCTGCAATAGAAACTCAAAGTAAATCCCACGGTAAAAGGATTACAACCGCGACAAAAAGGGAACTAAAACAGTGGACACGGTCTACCAATATGATCCAGTCATTAGTAAATTTTCTGAAACAGTATAGGGGTATTTGTGAGTTTAACTCGATCGATTTTAACGCGGATCTTTATCCGAATCTTTATCTTAAAACTATACGAAGATGTTAGAAAGCTTGTTGAAGTGTCACATCCAGGCAACTTTGGGCCAATTGAAGCACGAACACCAGGAAAACCCGTGAAGGAAATGACAAAAGAAGAATACGACAACTATAAATACAAGCATAACCGTGATTTAAGCGAAATTAAAACCGGTTACAAGCGTATTAAAGAAAAAATTTTCGTCCATTTTCGTTTTGTTTTTAGTATAAAAAGATTTCCTTCCATAGTAGCCTGACCAATGATTATATTTTGTCGCATTTGTTGCTGCACCATTAAAGAAGTAAATAATTCACTCTACCTGGAAATAACAACCATAGAATTGGAGATAATAGACAACAAAGCACTCGCACTCTCTTCTACTGGTTCGTCTTCGTGATCTGCCATCTTTAATTTTGTTATTCATATCTAGTCCTTCGAGCCAAAACGAAGTATTTCCGCCAGGTTCAGTCATTACAATTTTATCATATAAATGCATGATAAAGTTGTCTCGGGGGTAGGGTGTCCCAGGTACCCGAGACCATATAAACAGCCTCTTAGTGCTGGTATCCTTTGGAGCTTGAAAGTACTGTTGGGTAAAGGAAGATCGCGCAGATCGCGAACGTATTAATGATTAATAATTAGCATTTCTCTAATCTTTCACTAGTCTGACAGTGTTGTCAAGGTATCACAAATTTCGCGATTGTACGAGCGAAATTTCTTACTCGTCATGAATGGTCAGTTAGTTCGCAGTGGTCGCTTATTTCACTTGACACCTGTACAGGTGTCCCAAAAAAAGTGGCACTATACAGGGTGTGCCAAAAAAAGTATACCTTTTGAAATCATGCCTTTGTCGGAATTTGAATGCTTTATTACTATGCTGAGCCCACGGGTGCGTAAAAAAGCATACCTTGTCAAATTAAGCCTTTGTTGGAATTTAAATGCCTTATTATTATGCTGAACTAAGTTAAACAGAATGAATTTTGTGAAGTAATGTAAAAGAATTATGT
>JBAHVQ010215222.1:0-11641 GCA_036872915.1 Nanipora kamurai
TCCGGTATGGTTCGTCGCTCGGAGTAGCATTAACATCATTATTCTTCACCCGAGTTCATCTTCTACTCTAGCATTATGGAACAAGTTAAAAGGACGTATTATCAAAAGCTTGTTTATATGAAACTCTGAACCTTAAGTTCTATTAATTATATTAACTCTTGGTTCTACACTTCAAACCTGGTATTTTTTTCTAAATAATTTTACAAGTTCTGTGTAGGGTTGAGGAAAAACTGTGTTCTAAACATATCTTTAAATAGATTTGTCGTAAAAAATTGTTCATTTTCCTGAATAAGTTAAATGAGAAACATTAAACTTTTGAAATTTGTATGAATATTGATTACTGAGTAACTGATTTCAATAACCATTTTCATAACGGCATCTAGCCAGTAATTAACCAATTGGACAAGACAACCTCCGTCAAGGGAAGACCCCTTAAGTTCGTAGGTTTGTGAAAACTCGAAATAAAACATCCTAAAGCGTGTATTTTAGGGTCTGCCACAGAAAATAGTTAAGCTTTACAGCTGGTGAGTTCCTCCAAAGTTTATATTAGCGTGAAAACCCAAGGATCTTGCCAATAAGTTAAATGAAGTCTATGAGCGTTACGGAAAGCAATAAAAGTTATAGAAGTTTATAAAAATTTTACAAAGAAGACCCGACAATAGATCGGATGTTTCATTCAACAATCCACTTTAGCTAAAAATATATTCTTTACGAGGGTTCTTGGTCTTTTAGTTGTTCTTCAAACTCAGTAAAAGTTGCTGGTAGTGGAGGAATTCTTGGTTTTCTTGTTCTTCACTCTTAGCTAGCGTTAAGAAGTGTTAACAAGGCTCCAAATTTTAACTAGCAGTTAAAAATTTAATCGTACCCTTGGACCAGAGTTTACTTTGACTACATTTTAACTACTTGCTAACTATACTTAGCGCTAAATGCACTTTTATACAACCGACTTAACAACGTAGTTAAATTTAACTAGCATTTAACCACCCGACCTGTAGTTAAACCCTAGCTAAGAGTTTTGTACAACCGGTCCCTGGTCACCGGTCAGTAAAATCAGTAAAATTGGGTTTAACATGACCAGCCGACAACTTCAAAAAGTATAAAATAAAACATATTCCGAAGAATAACGTCATGTTGAAAACTCAAGATATGAGTCAATACAAGACAAAACTATTGTTGAAACTGTAATATTTCGACTTTATTTCAAAGTCATCCTCAGACAGAACAATAGTATTACAATATTACCATATTACCATGCAATATTAACATATTACAATAACATGCCAGAGTCTATATACAGGAGGTGTGATGACATCGTCGAGACAGAATTGAAGAAACACTAATCCCTATTTACATGCTGAGATGTTGAGACGCTATGATGCTAATTAGAAGTTGTCACCACCACGAATAAAGCGGTTGAGCGTAAGCAATAGAAGTATCGAGCTAACAAAATGACAAGTGTGCATAGTATCTAAATAAAAAGGTTGAGTTCTTTGCTAGCTTTAAGCCCAGAATTAAGCTCCGGTTTATTAAACTTAATGTGGAGTGCTTCAATTATTAGAAGTTTATTGGTGTTAGTAGACTTACTCGTATAAAGAATTTTATAATTATTAAAGATTAAATTTTTAATGGAGGTAGATATGTTAGAAGATGAGGGAAGGTCATTTAGTAGGTCGTACTGACCGTATAAGTCGGTAACGAAGTGAACCTGTTCACATTCGAGAAAGTATTGGGCAACGGCACTTGTGTTATGTTGGTATTATGTGGAGTAGAGTCCAATGGATGCGCATTCCTCTCCTTGGTAAACATGGTGAAAATCTAGTTAAATCGTGCATTTCGAAAATTCGGCGTCATGTCAATTTCTTGGGTTTCACGACAATTTCTTGGGTTGTCACGTTTCCATTCTCGGAATTTGCGGTGGATAATGAACTGCATTTTCATCGGCTTCTCTGTCATTTGCCACAGCATGATCAACGGCTTCTTGGCTCCTTATATAAACCTCTTTGTCGTCATATGAGTCCAAATCAATGTTGCAAGATTTGGCTAAATCAACTGCCTTGGTTTTTGCGTCATGAATAGTCCCAGTTATTTCTTCTAAAGTTGGAATTACCAGAGTGTTCTTGGATTCTTCCTTGATTTGAAGGATTCGTCTTTGAACACGTGGGAATAGGATCCGATCGTCACATTCTGCTGTAGCTAGAAATTGCAGCTTGTGTATCCTATTCAGGGTCCCTTTCATTGTAAAGTTAACTATAGTGGAAAATGTTGGCATCATTGAGCGCAACAGGCGAAATAGTTGTTTACGTGCTTGGGATCCAGAACACCAAACCCTTAGCGCTTCAGGGGGGAAGAAGCCAAAAACTACGTTGTACACCAAATTGAGCAACATGTGCGCATTAAGTTCGGCACATAGGTAAGCATTATTAGAGACAAAGTAAGTGTCCTCTTTACACTCATTTTTCTGAAGCCAACGTCTCCATATTCGCAAAAAGAACACAGATTTCCACATCTTGAACAAACGACACAGAGGCCCGAATGACTTGTCGAAGAACGCATCTCTCATGTTGCGCATCATGTTCAGGTATATCACTGTTCGTTTTGTTTTTAGTGATGCATTTAGGTTGCCCAGACAGATCTCAGCAGATGGTTTCACAAGAAGTTCAACGCTCGAATAATTCTGCTTATCACGCGAATCAATGGCCCGATGTGTAAGGCCATGCTGTGCTTTCGGAAATTCTTTAAGAAGTTCCGTTAAATGACCTCCGCAAGCCGTTTCGGATCCTATCGATGAAAGGTTTGATGGAGTTAGGAGACGTGTCCGTAACTTCGCCAGCAAGTGGATCATATCCTTTGGACAAAGAGAACGTTTGTAAAGATTTGGCATGATGTAGAATTTCCATTCTTGAAGAACATTCCAGATGTTGGAAACACTAAACAATTTCGTTTTCCGAAGCATTGCCTTCAGAAAGGGGCCAGCACCATCGTTTCCGTTTGATATGACAAGAATATTCCGTTTACTCAATTCCTTCTCGATATGTTCCCATCTTTGCACGATTATATCGTAACAGTATTTTGAATGTTCCCATTGCAAAAAGTACAAAGGAAGGTGTTGCCGTTGTAAGAGGCTTCGCCACAATGCAATGTGCGTAAGACGATGTGCTCTTTGTATTAATTGCATGCTTGATCTCCTCGAAACATTGCATGACAAATGCATCTCCCTGTGGTAATCCGTCCTTGTCAACTGGAAGACAGAATCCAACAAATCGATCAGTTACTTCGTCATACTCTACTCTTTTTAGAATTCTGGTGTCGTCAAGATGAATATGGACGGCGTCAGGCGCACTCCAGTTCTTTAAGTGATCAACAAGCTCATCAAACTGGAAGTCACCTTCCTTTATTTTCTCATTTTTACCAATACTTCTTTAAAGTGCCGTAACAGAAGGCAATGCTGTTCCTAAGTTAATTTGCAACAGTTCGTAGGAAGCCTTTCCAATTAAACAGTACAGTGCTGACGCAAATTTCACGATAATAGGATCATGCCGGCTTCCTGTCGTTTTGCCATTATTTGACTTAGCATTTTCCATTAATTTTAAAAGGATAGGGTTAATTGTGTCATTAGAGCATGCTCTACCACATAGATGAGTTATTTCTTCTTGGCATTGCCTATTTTGCTCGATAAACGATGCAACTGTTTCAACATCAAAAAAGTCAGTAATCTTTAACTGTCCAGGACATTCAGCAGCATTTTTCAAAGCCCGCTGTCGTCTATAGCCCCGACTTGACCAGCGGGCTTTTACAAGTTTTTTGTTATACTGGTACCAATTGCATCTTGAAATATATGTACAAAATACTGTATGTTATTATAGGAGTTATAAAATAACAATTGAAAAACCTAAAAACATAACTATATAAGGTCATGATATAATTTTATTTCTTTAAGCTCAACTTCAAGCCATGTTAAAGTTTTCAAAAAAAGAAGTCCCATATAATCAAAGTTCGGTTGAAAAATGTTATAATGTGAAAGCACCTACATGTGTGCCTTCATCATCATTCTTGTTCATCTCACCATCGTCACTAGATTCTGTTAAGTAAAGTTGTAAAATTTTAAACCACTATGACATCAGACCACATTTGATTTGGTTGAAATCACCATGGAGAATAAATAATGAAACATATACATGTAAAGAGTTAAAGTTTTTAGAGAGTCTGTGGTTTACAATACTTTCAATGTCTATTAAATCATTTGTAGATTCCTGTGTTGCAGAACTGGCACAGGCTGCAGGAAAGTTGATTCTTTTCTGGGTCTTTTGCTTCTTACATAACTTCTCGGACAAAAAATGCCTTTGGACATTTGACAGAGAAACAGTTCCCTTTTTGTAAGGTATCATTATGTTCTTCTTGCATTTGCCACAGGTGAATTGAATACCATCTAACATACTCTAAAACCAGATATGTGAAATTGTGAGTAAGTTGAAAGATTGGCAAACCCCAGAACACCAGAACTTAGAGTGAACAAGATGAAAACAACATGCCAAGATTGTTTCATGTTTATTTTGAAACACATATAATACATTATTAATATTGGAGTTCACCTTGAAGGAAAAAAGACTTTTTGAAGCCAAATTACCGGTATCTAGAATGTCATACTTTTGCTTGATATCAGCTGACTGTTTGTGAAGCCATTTTATAAGTCGGATTTCTAATTTTTCAATATCAACACTTCCTTTATCCATCACAAGTGCATTGGATGATTCCAGAGAGGGTGTTGTAGTGGATTGGTTCTTAATTTTCTTCATTTTCTTTGGAAGGTCAGTTGGAGTTGCCTTAGGTTTGCCTTTCTCGCTGTATTTGGCCACTTCACTGATAAATTTATCAACAACCACCTAAAAGAAAAAATTTTAATAATGTTCTTACAAATTGTTTTGTTTTAAACATAACATTTTTACTGATAGTTGCAATCAAAACAAAATACTAGCCTGGAACCCTGGCAGTAAAACAAGCCTTTATGGATTTTTATGAAAAACACCAAAAACAGCTTCTTTATCTTCCACAAGGTCACTCATTCACTTCATGAAAGAAAACACTTTGTCCAGTTCACCATCTTGCGAAAGTCTTATGATGGAATCAGCAGTTTCAAATCCACAAAACTTTAATGTTTTTTATATAATTGGCCTTCGGAGGGAGAATATCCCAGACTCCTTCTGGAAGAGTAGTCAAAGGTATCTTTGAAAGTACGGGTAGGTGTTGTCTACTCTACAAACAGAAATTTTGAGACAATGTAGTTAACCTATCAAGATCAATCAATTGTTGTTGCTACTATTCTTAGTTATATAACTGTTCCTACTTAATACTTAATAATACTTACATACTTGTAGATCTATTTAGTATATGACCAGTAACAAGACTGTTTCAAAATGGCAAAGTTAAAAATAAATAAAAAAATAAACTTTACAAAAGATCGAACTTTCGTCTCTTCCTGCAAACTTTGATGACAGAAAACCTCCCTTACTAAATTTAGAATTACCGGGTTAAACCCCAATTATTTAAGAAAAATTATAAACTCCCTTCCATCAGAATGTCTTTAAATTCAAAATAAAATTAAAAGGCTTATAGACCGTATATCACTTGAAAAAGTTTGCAAATCTGCAAAATTTGAGCTGCAACTCTCCTCGCAACTTTCTACAGAAAATGAAAGGATATTCGTAAAATATCATGCGTGTTCATACGATGTATTAGTGTTCAGAAAATCACCTTTAAATCACTTATTTCTTTCTTAAGTAGCTGGCAAGAACGACATTCACTAGAAAGAGCCGTTACCCCCAAGGATTCTTTAGAAGATTCCTTTACTGTTTCTCCTGTCAAACACAAAAAACCGAGATAATATAAAATGTGTTTACACGTGACGTGAATGCGCGTGATATGTTGCTCATATTTGCATAAATATACGAACTTATGCATAAATATATATTAAATTGGGCTAGTTGTTGAAAAGAATCTAAACGCTTTTGGCAACTCGGTTTATAAAACAAATAAATAAGGAACTAACCTGTATATATAAGATATGCATCTTGAGCTCGATCTTGAGTCTTCAGCTGCGAAATCCGCCATTTTGTAGAAAATTTAATGAACAAGACCACATGATGAATTCCAATTTCTCATGATTTTCTGAATACTTCGTGATTTTTGTTTTGATTTTTTTCGTGATTTTTTTTTGTTTCGATGATTTTTTAATTTTTTGCTGTGATTTTCTGATTTTTTCTGTGATTTTTTTTTTCGGTGGTTTTTTTACTATTTCGTGATTTTTTAATTTTTTTGCGTGATTTCTTAATGATTTTTCGGAAGGTGCACGTGATTTAAATCAGTGATTTGCCCCTCGTTCTCTCATCTTCTGACATATCTACCTCAATTAAAAATTTAATCTTTAATAATGATAAAATTCTTTATACGAGTAAGTCTACTAACACCAATAAACTTCTAATAATTGAAGCACTCCACATTAAGTTTAATAAACCGGAGCTTAATTCTGGGCTTAAAGCTAGCAAAGAACTCAACCTTTTTATTTAGATACTATGCACACTTGTCATTTTGTTAGCCCGATACTTCTATTGCTTACGCTCAACCGCTTTATTCGTGGTGGTCATAATTTCTACTTAGCATCATAGCGTCTCAACATTTCAGCATGTAAATAGGCATCAGTGTTTCCGCATTTCTGTTTCGACGATGTCATTACACCTCCTGTATATAGACTCTGGCATGTTATTGTAATATCATTTTATCTGAGGATGACTTTGAAATAAAGTCGAAATATCACAGTTTCAACAATAGTTTTGTCTTGTATTGACTCATATCTTGAGTTTTCAAGATGACATTGTTGTTCGGAATATGTTTTATTTTATAGGTTTAACATGATTGACATATTTAGCGATTCTCTTATAGTAAAATACAGGAGCACTCGTATACATCTAAATCGCTTGAATTTTACGTACTGAGGTCAGTAATACGTTTTCTTTCGTTTCATATGATAACAAGTTTATTTGAAGTCTTTGAGATTGATTTTGTTATTCAAACTAACATGATGCAATAGGAACAAGCTATGTATTTTTAAATACCAAAGTTATACAAATTATAAAAAATCAAAGTGGTTCATGGGATTGATATATCATAATTCACAATACAATCAATGCTAATGAAATTGCATTACAACAAATAAATCACTGATATCTCCCATTCCATCGTTTTCCTATTCTGCAACTCCATTCATATCGAAAGTGCACTTGGATATCATTTCAGGTGAGAGAGTGAAGTCGTTGCGGCGAATGTTTTAGGTTGCCATAGATATATCACGCCTAAAAGATTCTCAAGCAGTGGCCGTCCCATTCTATATTGCGCAGTCTGTTCTGAAGCAAGGCCATCTGTGTAAATGCTCTTTCAACTGAAGCGTTTCTGAATGGCAGAATTAAAATGGATAGCCCGAAGTTTCCTAGTTCTTTAAAATCGCAGTCTCAACAAGCTTCAGTGTGCTAGAAAACATCGATCCAAAATTGCTCGACATTGTCGTCGACGTTGGGCCATTGGCACGTCCCAATTTGGCTACACCCCTGGTCAAGTTTACCTAAATCTCCAGTAAATAATGACTGAAATGACAACTTTTCAAGAGGTTGTTTCTGTTTGCTCGTAACAACAGTGGGACTTAGATCAACAAGAGACTCAAGACGCTCCCCATGTGATGGCATTCTCTGTTTCATATGTCTGATTAACTAGATCAAGAATTGTTGGCATGTAGATTTAATTGCATTGGACTTTCCAGACGCAAGGTTGAGTTCTGCTAATGTTATTTGACATAAAACGCCGAAGTCGACAGCAGAAAGAGGCGAAAGACTTTGTTATCATCTATGTCGTGTATGAGGGTAGAAAGCCACGTGGTAAAGGTGGCGGTTTCATGGCACGGAAAACGAGGGCTCTGTATAAACTAACTACGTCGGTCAGGAGTTTCACAGGGTTCGTACCTGACTGAAACAGCTAATATTCGCTCGGTTTAATTCTTGGAGGATGGGCTGGGGAAAAAGCAGGAATAATTCGTTCTTGGGGTCACCATACATATGGAAGAGTACCTTCGTCCTTGGCAAGCTGTAGCTTTAATTATATTCCTTAAACTGGTCTAATATTCGGTCGAAACATGGACAAACAGACAGCCAACGAGTTTCCGATAACTTTAAAATCATTTATTTTGCTTCCCCAACGGTAATTATGAATAGATCTGCCGATACTTTTGTTTCCTTAAAGTGCTATGGGAAAACCAGGAATTTCAGTTTTGTAATAGTTACAGTATGCTTTCTCGTCATCTCCTGGAATGCCAGATACCCATCCTTTTAACAAGATTGGCTGGAGAACTCAAAAAGGCGTATGGAACAATCATATTTTACTGATCTCACGGTGTCAATTTCCAAATCCTTAGGAACACAGACGGAGTTTATTAATGATTCTTTTCTCGCCCCTGCAGATCATCAGATTTAGTAATACCACTGATAAAAGATGTTAGAATTCCAGCCCAAAATAAATGCACAAGTAAATTTTCCAGTCCAAAAACTCGTAGCCAAGTTTAAAAACCAGCCCAACTAGGCGGGAGAACCGCTCACCTGGCAACATTGAATTACACTCAATGTTGCACAGTGTGCCACTTAAATTACTGATTATTTGTATTTCAATGTGATGTAGTACAGACATACAAAGGATACATTTAATTTTAATAGGAACATTAAAGCCCAGCATTTTAGAATGCGAAAAAATGGCAAGATATTAAAAGTTTAATAGAATCTTACGTTTCGTTGTTTACACCACAACATGTTCAGAGATAGTAATTAAAGTTACCGAAGCTACAGTGTATATTTACATGTGTCATAAATTAACCAATCAGATAAAAATATCGGATTATTATATAAAATTATCTGATTGGTTAATTGAATGCCATTGTTTCGCATTCTATGCTGGGCTTTAATATTCCTATTAAAATAGAGATTCCCGCCTGGTTAATCTCTGGCTAATTTTCTAGGATACAATTAAATTCACTAGTTTAAATAATAATAATTTAAAGGGGGCTTGGCCCCTAAAAATTGAATAACAAAGATTTTATTAAAAGGCTACCATTTTTAAAATGTATTTAAAGGGGAACTCCAGTCTCAATACAAGTTGAGTTTAGATGAGAGGTCTTACTTATCTTAAGATTTTCCCAAAATGTTTTAGCGTAATTCTAAATAACGAGTGAGTAACTGTGCGTTGAATTTGGGGAAAATTGTCCGATCTCGACGCCATGTTGTTCTTTCCCGAGCCGACGCGGATTGTCAGCGGTCTTCGCATTTTGACGTCACTGAGTGCTTCTCTCCAAAAGCGGGAAATTAGAAATCGTTGTCTGCTTGTTTGTTTCTGTAATTAGGTGGGTTAAGTTATTAAAAATGCCGCACTGCACGGTTCCTGAGTGCTCCAATGGATGGCGAAAGACCAGAGGGGCAGAAATAACATATCATAGATTGCCAAGCGGACCCCTAAAGAACATTTGGCTGCGAAACATTCGGGAAAACCCACGTAAGCCTAGTAACTCGTTTGTCTGCAGTGCACACTTCACTCCTGACTGCTTTAATCCAGCATCAGAAATATGTGGTTACAAAAATCCGAAAACGCTTAAACCCAATGCAGTTCCAACGCTGTTTGCTTTCCCCGAGAAGAAAATTACTCCTCGTTTGTCCAGTGTGAAGCAAATTCGACTTCGAGAAACAAAGGTGGGCATGAAGTGAATATATGGCTATTTAACATAATCTTTATTTGTTTACTTTAGTTAAAAAATGACACACACATTGACCGAATAGACTTTTATTTAATGTCAATAAATATTTTGACTTATGAAGCTTACAAAACCAATGGAAAATGAACTGGACAAAAAAAGAAATCAGGAAGTTCCTGTAACTGAACAACAAAACAATGTAGCAACACCTACCAACATATAGCTGATTTTGTCAGTTTGAAGTTTGAATTTGAAGTTTTGAAAATTTTGAAGTTTGTCAGAGTGTATGCAACGTGCCTGTTAATTTTGTGATCTGCTCCTTCGAAGGCATTAGTCCCATATTGCTGCTTGTATTGAAACCAAGAAACCTGCAGGACCCAGGGATTTAAACAAACAGCATGAAATCCGGGATTGTTGGTCATGCAGTCAATACGTGTCCCAGGCGTCTCCTTCTCAGATACTTCGTCGTTTTTGTTCACGATCGCCTGAATCTCCTGACAACACACACATTCTTCTTCTCTGTCCATTGTTTGACAATTTCCGCAAGGACACCTGACAACACGAAGGTTTCACACTAAGAACAAGCCGCAGTCAAATACAATTTATTGGACTATCTTAAAATTGACTTATTCACTTGCCAATCAAAAGACTTTTAAAACCTTACCGGTTTAAGTTATTCATTCTAATATGACCGTGCGATTGTTCATCGGGAGCTTGGTCTTGCTCCCTCGGCTCATTAGACTCACTTGAGTTGCTGTCGCTAACTTCTCGCCTTGGTTCAAACTGGTAACCTTTAACTTCGTCCGCTCTCAAAGAATATTCGTTAAATTCGTCTAGAGTTTCAGCTGAAGAATTAGAAGAATCTGAAGTGTAATTACTTTCATCAGACGAACCCTGATCAACATCACTCATGATGAACCTTCGAAAGTAAACACTGCCTTCGGAGCGAAGCACTCAGTGACGTCAAAATGCGAAGACCGCTGACAATCCGTGTCTGCTCGGGAAAGAACAACATGGCGTCGAGATCGGACAATTTTCCCCAAATTCAACGCACTGTTACTCACTTGTTATTTGGAATTACGCTAAAACGCTTTGGGAAAACCTTAAGATAAGTAAGACCTCTCATCTAAACTCAACTTGTATTGGGACTAGAGTTCCCCTTTAAATAAATAAACAAAAACACAAGATGGCAGCTTAATGGAAAATTATGGTTGTATATATCTACTGTATGATTATTCCATGAAATTCCTTTAAACTTTGCTAGCATTGTGAGTGTTATTATCATTATTTCACAACACTAATTTTTACATCGAAATTGTGTTATCATAAGACTTACAGGGTTCCAGATCCCTTTCAAAATATAAAATATAGATTTATTATCACCTTGCTCATGAAGATTGTTTTTGATTTTTTTTCTTAACTACTAGGGACATTTTGATTTAAATTTTGTGCTATGTATAAGTTCCTATATAAGATAGAGTATATCACCTTAGCATGGTAGAAATGGTATAATTCTATTTTCAGAAGAGAACTGATCAGGAACTGACATGTTACAAACTTTAAGGTAGCAGTGTAGGTGGTGCTGTAAGTACGTGCCATGAGATACTATCCTGTGTAAATTTACTTTTTCTTTTTCTTAATTTATTTTACAAGATAATCATAAGCACCACTATGAGATACTGGTAGATTATCTCATTAAATATTGTAGCGCACGTTGCGCAAAGGTCAAGTTATGACCTTGGGAGTGCTGAAACCCGCTAATGCATAATCATGCTTAACATTATACGCTTTAACGACAAAGAACTACATATGTCGTAATGTAGAATGACTAGGCAAGGTTTATGGCTTACCGCAGTTGCGTTTAAGGAA
>JBAHVQ010215275.1:0-11638 GCA_036872915.1 Nanipora kamurai
TAAGTAAAGTAAGTAAGTAAAGTAAGTAAGTAAAGTAAGTAAGTAAAGTAAGTAAGTAAAGTAAGTAAGTAAAGTAAGTAAGTAAAGTAAGTAAGTAAAGTAAGTAAGTAAAGTAAGTAAGTAAAGTAAGTAAGTAAGTAAGTAAGTAAGTAAGTAAGTAAGTAAGTAAGTAAGTAAATAAGTAAGTAAGTAAGTAAGTAAGTAAATAAGTAAGTAAGTAAATAAGTAACTACGTAAGTAAGTAATTATGTAAGTAAGTTCGTAAGTAAGTAAATAAGTAAGTAAGTTAGTAAGTAAATAAGTAAGTAAGTAAGTAAGTAAATAAGTAACTACGTAAGTAAGTAATTATGTAAGTAAGTTCGTAAGTAACTAAATGAGTAAGTACATACCTAAGTACGTAAATACCTAACTACATAAGTACGTAAGTAAATACCTATATACTTCAATGTGTAAGTAAGTTAGTAGATAACCCAATTAGCTGCAACCAAGCTGTTCTTCCTTAAGGTTGAGTGCGGGCCACCCCTTATTGGTGCACCCGGGACTCCTGGAAACCAGAGTTCCCAAGAAAACCTGCGATGCTTGGAAGAGTCAATCAGAGAACACTCTTCATTTGTGAATAAGGCTACACTATTACAGCACCACTGCCACATCCCTACTGTGCCTTCAGCATCTCAGTCAAGGGCGTAACTACTGCGGTGTGTGTGAGGTGTGACACCCTCCAGTGCTTGAAAATAGGAGTTTTGTCTGGCGATTTATCTGAAAATATTACAATACTTGTCGGGCAAGAAAATATTTATATCATTAAAAAGACATTAAAAGTGAAAACAAAAAATTAATAATAAAAATATGGTTTATTATTAGTTTAAATTAATAAAAAATAATAAGTCCTATAGCCCTGCCCCTGGCCTGCATACACAGCCGAGTAAGGATTTACTGTATATTTCGCAAGATAAAGTATTCATAAAATGCAGCGTGGGCTCAACGCAAAAATCGATGAATGTCACCGATGAATGCGAAGTGAATGCGTTGTTCGTGTTTGAGTCTCTGCGTTTCTTGTTCAGGTTTCAACATTTCGTGGACTGGTATTACGTGGGACAGTTTTGATGTTGCTTTATTGACATGGATGGTAAGCATTGTTATATAAATCGTTGTCGAATATGTCGATATTTCATGCAGTTGCGTATTGCAATTTGCAAAATATATAACGTACACGACTGCAGACACTCCGTTCTTACTCGCGTCGCCGAATTCATGGAGCGTAATCGACTGTACCGGCTCTTTGTAAGGGGCTAACGTTCGAGGAACCGTGTACAGGCATGGTAAGCGTTCGTACCACTCTAGCCAGTATAGCCATATTGTAGTCTGATTCTTGTGACCACGTCCCTTTTAGTCTGGCAAAATATCGTCACCCCTCTAATGTTAATGCCAAAGTTACGCCCGTGATCTCAACAACTTCACCAAATGTCTATCACCAGAACGCCAATGCGCTACTAGTGAGCAATGCAATATTTTCATTAAATAAAAAAACATACTCACCGGTTCAACGTCGAGGAAGGTCTCATGATATGTTTTCTGTGGGTCGAGTTTGAACAATTCTGACAGACGCGGATCTCCGAGGTAAAAATGAGGGGTTGAAGCAACGAAAGGAGGACCTATTATTAAAGGAAGGTACCTTGAGTACATGACAAATACAAATCAATTTTGCTGTGATTTCGGCGTTGTACAAAAACTACGAGAATTTACGACAGCAATTGACAAAATTAACATTATCTTTTCTAGGCACGCCACTTGCGTCGCTAAAGGTGGGTCCCTATAACACGGCTTCGGTTCTGCACCCGCGTTAAGCTGGCTCCACGCAGTTTCCTGAAAAGTGGAAAATGCAATTTTGAGACCCAAACACCTGTATATAAATACTTTGGAAGAAGAATAAAACTAAATATAAAACATAGAAACACATTCTGGACATCGAAAACTATAACGAAATAAACAGTCGCAGTAGTTTCTATGACAACAATCTAACTTATTTCGAGATAAAGCGTTCGGTGACCCCGAAATTTTACTTTACGGTTGGGTAATTAATGGGAAATTAAAATCGTCTTCTTAATTAGCCATTCCTTGAGGAAAATTTTGCATAAAAATTTGGGTATTTAGCTGCAATTTGTGAGAACGCGACATTAACTCATTAAGGTCTGAAGAAAAATTGAAGAAACGATTCAAAAACTTTTGCTAAACTTCATGTCACCGTTCGTTGCTGCTAAACGAACCGTCACATATTACGCGCAAAAAACACTTTTCTGACTTAACTTTTGATCTAGATTTCAAAAAAGCCCTTTATTTCATCCCGAAATTTGAGCCGGAAGTAGACGAAAAGTACAAAAGTTCCCATACCGCACTCACGTCGTATATTTGAGATGTTGACCGGATAGAGTTAAAAAGCAGACAGCATTAAAGAATAATGACCATCAAAGGCTCACAAAAACAATCTGCAGAAATGTTAAACATTTTGCGATATGGGCTTTTGTACTCAGGATGTAAAGTACTCGTTCTTGCGATTTAACATTTAGACGACACTATTCAAGGCTTGATCTACACGGTACGATTATCAGGCTCGTACGATTATACGTCCTGATGTATACGATTCAGTCCCCACAGTCTTCAGGAAGTAGACAAATATATTGCAACATTCGTTAGCAAATAGTCAGCAGCAATTGTGCTGTTAAGAGTTAATTTCACGCGTCAGGGGTACACTTGCATGCAACAATTGTATCATGTAGATGGGCCTTAGATAGTGCTCTACGGATCACTGTTGATGTGTTGACGGGTTTTTGAAATTCTGACGTCATATTGTCACAAACAAAGAGACTAAATTTCACGCAATGACATCAAACTTCATAAAAAAGCTCCGCTGTACACCAACTTCGAGTTTTTCCAAAACAAACAAAAACCTTAAGGTTTTCCAAAGCTAAGAGGTGATGTCTCAAGGTTAAATATACACGTGGATGATCATATTATTTCTCGATAAGATTACGCTGGCCATTGTAGGTATGGTAAGACTATTAACGTTTCTGAGCATGATAATCAGGGGTCTTATTTCAAAGTAGTTTAGTTTGTGACTAGAGTTTCCCTTTAGTCATATTCAACTGATTCCCGCACAAAATAAATTTTACTTTTCTACGGGCCTTTTGGTTCGATTCATCATAGAGACAGGTTGTATCTATTCAAGAACTTGGGTTATGTGATATATTCGAGAACCTGCCATTACTAGTCCTTGTAAAGAAAGTGGCATTTGACCAGCCCAAACGACATAGTCTTTTGGGAAGGAACGTCTGATGAAATTCCCAAATATTTGCAATTCAACAACTATGGTGAATCTACTTCAAACTGGCTCAACTTTAAAAAAAATTCATTCATAATTCACGTGTGGACATGCCAATTTTGCTCACTCAGCAAACTTATTCCTGCACGAATTTTCGATGAGATCTAACAGGTAATTCCTAAATTAACTTTCCCATCATCCATCATAATGTGAGGATCTGTGGAGGAAAAAAAAATAAGAAAAGATGCCTCGGTACCAAAATTTAATAATCCACCTTTTACGGGTTCGATTTCTGATCGCCCTGTTGTAGGTAATACTTGCCACAAATCACTCGGTCATTTTTTCTGCAACTTTTTGTTGGTTTGGTAATTTTTGTTTTTTGAACAACTTTCTGTTAAAAAGCAACTTGGAGTTTTTTTTAACAATTTCTGATATTTCTGAATTTTTACTAAAATATTAGTAATTATGGACTAGTTACATGTTACAGCAACATTCTAAAATTAGTATATTTCAATATTTCACCCCTGATTTTATTGGGACACTATCTACATTTACTTATGGGATGAAAAGGTAAATAGCAAATGGCAGAAAAATGGTCAGCCAATCGGCTGTTATGTGTGTGGAAGTAAAATGACTGGCAACGATGAAGTAGACTCTAACTTTGGTCCTGAAAGTTATACAACAGCCGATTCCAAAGTTGCAATTGTTTATGTTCCATACATGTTGTGAAGACGGAAGAGCACAAAAAACACGGCATAGTGTAACTATCTTTTAACACGCAAAAGGTTTTTTCGCACTGACAATTTTTTTTCTTTTAGTCAGAAATTTACTAATGGACTAACAGGAGGTGTGACATTTTAAAAAACGACTCACTGGCACTACATGAGAAAAATGAGCAGATTTTTAGTATTTAGAGAAATTTTAGACCAAATTTTTAGTTAAATTAGGTGCAACGTTTTCGCAACTTTTTGAAATGTGAGTGTCATTTTAGTAATTTTTGGATTTTCTCAACTATTCGGATTATTTTTAGCTACGTTGGTAGAAAATTTTAGCAACGTATGGGAAACCAAGTTGTAGGTGGTAAATACACTAGATATATTTCGGTCATTAACAGCGCTTTTCCTTGGGTTTCATACAGAAGGACAGACCGGAAGCATCAAAGACATTCAAATACAAATAAATTTGAGTTAAAAATTTTTTACCGTGAAATATTTATTCATTTGACTGAGCCGTTGTTGTGGAAAAAGCCATGCACCAAACAGACAGAAACCTCATTGAAAAATTACTCTCCATGAGCAGTGGAGTGAGCACAGGGGGGCTGGAAGGACTTAGATCTCCCTAAATTTCTAGTAACAATAGTAAAAAGAGACTAGCTCTTGTAGTCCGACTCAGCTGGTATCAGTGTTAAGTCTAACAATGTGGTATATGTCCCAATGTTGTTTTTCAAATATCTAATTGTCTCAGCATGTGAAAAGAAGACTTTGTACGTGTATAAATCCCTCTGCAGAAGCGAGACTGAATAAAAACATAAATGCATGATGCTAATTTAAAACAAAAAAAACCAGAGTAGCCTGTCACCATGTCTGGTTATTCACCTGACTGCGTTGCGAAATTGTTCAGAAAATACTAAGTGTTATTTTTGGCTTCAAAAAAATCATTTTAGGTTCAGTTGCTCTTATTTTATATCTTTACGGTGATTCAGACATAAAACTAGGGAAACGTAAAGAGTTTTCTTCGTTTATCATGTGATCAAAATGGGAGAAGAGATGGAGAGATCTCAAGAGGATTTGTGATGATGATTCATGAAGCAGATATTGATCATGAGTTATATTGTCAAGAAATAAAAATCAATATAACCCTATATGGTCGGATCTTTTCTCCTTCAAAATGTTTTCCTGTTGACTGTAATATTTCTTATAAGATACTGGATCTAGTTCCTTGAGGTAGCTTGATCTGTAAGTGTTTCAGTCATTATGTACGGTAACCAATCTGCGATAAGTAATTACCTGTGCGGCCTTTGCAGACACTGACATCTAGTAACCCAGAAAGTAAACACTTTTCTTCTGGTCCAGTAACACAAAATCCTTTGTTGTTTGGATTTACGTCGCCGGACTGAAAAACCTCTTTTGGTGTAGTAAATCGATATAATTCAATACCATGTACTTCGACAGTAGAGCTGTAAGTAAGTTTTAGTGACCTGAAAGACAAAAGGAGACAGTAGAGGAGACATTAAGCTATGAGTTCCAGGAAAATTACTAAAGAAAGCAATTGCCATTTCCTCTAGCCATGTCCAGGACATGAAGATGAACCGGCATCAACATGAGCATAAGCATCTAGATGAGTATCGACTTGAACATGAGCATGAGCATTAAGACGAGCATCATACGACCAGTGAACGTTCGTCAAGCTCATTATCTCAGAAAAACGATTTCTGAGCCCTAGACGGGAATAGAGCCCACAACCTTCTGAAGACCGGTGAGACGCTCTAACCATTGAGCTACCAAGACTCAGATGGTGAGCTAGGGTGCACATTCGTCGTGTGTGCTGCCTAAGCGGAAGCCACGATATGATAATAATAACCGAATATTTCCATCATCAGTTTGTCCATCAAGTTTATTCGAAGCCTAAGTTGAGTACCTAAAAGTTTGCAGGTTTTAGACTTTGACAGAAATATAACTTCTCCTGTGCCTGAGTCTGAACCCAGAAACGTTCAGACGAAGTTCAGATTCAATTCAATTTTATTTCACGCCAGTTAGTAGTAATTACAGTCATGATGTTTTGTACAAGAAGTGAAGCATAACAGAGAAAATGTAATATTGTAAGCATAATTTAAGGAAATGTGTGCAGAGGCTAAAGTAGCAGAGCTTTCGAGCTGGCCTCTGTCATGATCGCATATTTACAGATATGTTGACAGCCCAATAATCAAATAACGAAAATAATCAATAGCTTGTGACAATAAATAGTTTGCAGTTGATTATCTAATAAATAACTTTTATAGTTTTTTCAACTGCCAATTTCTCATTTGATTAATTTCTAATGGAATTTCATCCCAAATTTGAGTCACAAAAAATTGAAAGGTAAATAAGCCGTAAGTTGTTCTTATTGTAGGTATATAAAAATCATTTCTTGGGGAATATCTAGTGCTATAATTATGTATTTCAGAAACTGGTACTAGAATATATTGTAGTGCCGAATGAACATTCTGCTTATCGTAAACAATTTTATACGTAAGAATTGCAGTATTTAATTTTAATACATTATTAAATTCCAGTCCACCTAATAGGTCATAATAAGGTCTAGCATTGTCACGATTAGAAGCAAAGAAAATACTTTCAATACATTTATTTTGTTTCCTTATTAATTTATCCATTCTGTTATGATGGGTATTGCCCCAGCTTGCTAATCCATATGCTAAATAAGGGTAAATTAAGGTATGATACAATTGTTTCAACATATGTAAATCTAGGCAGTGACGTAATATAGTGATTACACCAATGTTCCTTAAAATTTTATTGCTGACATGCCCAGTTTGATACTCCCAAGTTAAACTCTCATCGATAAAGATTCCAAGATATTTGATATATTTTTTACGTTCAAGATCATTAATATTAATGTTAACTTTCTTAATAGTGGGTGTAATAGTCATATAATTAGCTTTTTGAGATTAATTGATAATTTATTTATAGCACAATATTTAAAAACGTATTTCATTTCTTCATTCATAGTGGTTTCAAGTTGTTTGGATCAGAACTAGAGTAAAATATATTATTGTCATCCTCGAATATTCTGAAAGACAACTTACTAGAGCAGTTTGGCAAGTCATTGATATACAATAGAACTAACAAAGGAAACATTGTGAATATGTTACATGTATAAATTTTTGAATTATTCCGTTTTTTTCAGACGGTATTGCGATTATACGTCGGAACATTTAGGGCTCTTTTAAGTAGAGTCCATACACAACAAAACATACACACTGTCAGGCTGCGTTAGTAACCTTACTTTGAACTCGATACAGTCGAAGTTTATCACTTGTATTGTATTTTTCATTTTTGTGGAATCGAGGACGTCTTCGAACTATTTTGTTTTGAAGTCAAAATTCAACATTGCGTACTCTGTCAGGACGGCTTTTTTTTTCAGAGGAAAAGCAAACCTTATTTTAATTTAATTCGTGCTTTAATTTAAATCAGCATTCTATTCAAATATTTTTGTTCTAGAAGATTTTTATGTAAAAAGATCATGGAAAAAAGTCAAATTAGCACAAAAGTTCTAGTTTAAAGTAAACATATAAAGTAAACATATAAAGTTTAAAGTAAAAACATATCACTTCAGAGTAGATATTTGAACTGGAACCAAGTTATTTACATGTTTTCATTTCGTTTACTGATAATTCATACCTGCATATTTCTGTAACGACAACGTACAGCTCTTCGTTCTTGTCAATGAAAGGTCTAAATCTGCTACCACCTGAATACGCAGAAGAAAAAAGCATGGTGTAGTATTAATCACGATATTTATGAAACGTGTATGTAAGACATTCATAATGAGCTCTGAGAATACTGTTCGTTAGTTTTTCTGGTTAAATAAATCGATTACCTGTTGTTTGATTGAGGCCGCTGTAAATTTTACCAAAATGTATTGGAAATTTAAATCAGCTCTAATAACAGTTAAAGAATGTTTAAAATGTTGCTGTCAACTTAAGTAGGTAAGAGCTTTCTTCTTTTCAAATTTAAGCTGTTTGAAAATCTTTTTATATTAGGACAAAACAACGTTTACTAGTCGAGCAAATGATTTTGGTTAAATGTATAAGCCGACATCATCTTCGGTTCAGTCAATTAAATTGACCACATGCAAAAGTGACAAATGATTTTACCTGTCCCGTTAAGCATATTAGCTGCATCGGTTTTCCACCAAGGTAACTTACTAATGATATGAAAAGAAGACAATTTTAAAACATTTCAATCCTTTAATCTTTGACTTTTGGATTTCATGTTGTGAAGTAAGTAGATGATCCAATTACAACACAATTCAATATCAAATCTTGCCTGACAATTAATATCTTCTAATGATATGAAACACTATCTGTAATAAATTATATGCTATAAATATAATAAATTATATATAATACGCAAAATTTCTACCATGTCTGAAAATTTTACCTTCCTAAATCCGTCAATGTTTGGAAACTCAAATCTTAAGGTTATTGGAAGTTATTTTCAGGGTTTATTTATCGTTCCATTTCTTTAATTTTTTGGCGGCAAATGCCGTTTTCCACTCAAAGGTTATTTGGACAGTCGATGTTTTAGTCGACAAAAAAGAATTTATGGACTTCGAACTACGTTGAACCTTTGCATGTTTATTGTTATGCGGGAATGAACTAGTCACACTTGCAAAGTAGCTGATTGAATAAAAAAAATAATTTAAATTTCACATGGTGTGAAATATTATATTCAGTAATTAATAACTTCTACTTTTGAAATATCGATTCATGTCAGAATAAGAGATCTAAACTCAAATGAAACTAAATTGTTACTGTAGAAACCTGCACCCTCAATTCATGTTAGGTGCTGTGCAGGACCAGATATGCCCCGATTGAGATCATAATAAGGAATCAACAACTTTTTGTTTAAATGTGAACAAGGAAAAGCAAACATGTATAATAGATAAGTATTAAAAATATATTTTAAAAATATTACAAACATAATAAAATAAATAAAATTAGTTGGGTAGGTCGTACCAAAGCAAGACACCAATGCCAGATGGCTTTTGGTTGCTGACGAAATCGTTTTTTTATATTTGATGCTCGTGACACGTTAACAACTGTGCAAGTCAAGCTAATAATGGCAATACCTACTGTTCACATCTCAAGAATCCTATACACATCATATCCTTGAGTTCTCAAGCAGATCGTTGTCATTGGCCAATTCAAGCTTTGACTGAAAGTTTAGAACTGTAAGTCATTCGCCGCACACTTCACGCTTAAACTTAAATTGTGTTTGTTATACCACTCCTATTCAGACCGGGCTTTTTCTATAGTTCCTGGAACCTAAGCGGAAAGTGACAGAAGCCTAGAACGCGCAGGCATTTTCCATCCCGCCGGTCCTTAATATAATTTTATACGTATCCTTCAATTAAATTAGTTATTTTTTGGTGAACGAAGATACACAAACATTACTAACCTGAAACCCTTCCATTGAAGATACTCGTTCACTCTGTTAACGTCATTTTCCCCAGTATGGATTTTTGTTATTCCACTTCCACTGTTGTTGGACTGATGTGAAAATACACGGGTTATAAATTATTCACATAACATGTTATACTCATACTAATATCATTCGACTGATATATGGTTTCAAATACTTCTACTTTCTAATTCATAATCTTTACTGTAATTTTTCTATTAAATTCAAAAGCTATTCTTCCCCCTAAGATGATATTTGGGGCCGCGGATCCCCGGACCCCAGCCTCCTACACCCCTGTCCCCACATGTATACTGATGAGACCCAGTCGTCTTTCAAACTATTTGACATGTAATTTTTAGATAAACTAGTTGCTCATTCAATAAAAGTGGTTCACGCTTATACCACTTTAAGTGATTTGAAAATACCACAGGTAAAATTTCATGTAAATCAAGACAATGAAATAGAGTGTTTTCCTTCATTTTTTATTCATTTACAGCGTCACAACGATAATATGACCAGTGTGTAATTGTATTGTAGTATTTATAGCATAACCGCTGACGTGCGCGTTGGGGGCGCACAAAAAGAGGCGGGAAAGAACAGAAGGGATTTTGATGTTCTAGTTTTGTTTACACTGTTTTCGGCAAAAGCCCGTCTCCGCACCCACACGTCCAACAAGTTGCTAACATTGGAGCACAGGAACGGTCAGTCTGCAGTCCAGAACAATAATCGCTCTCGAGCACTGCAATCTTCACTATGGACCTCGCTACGCCACCAAAATTTGATGTCTACTCTGAGCCAAACAGCGTAGCACGTCGCTGGGAAAGGTACGTGAAATCGGTTCAGATATTTATCTCGGCAAAGAGGATAACAAACGTTGCAAGACAGCGAGCAGTCTTACTTCACTGTGCCGGAAGCGAGATCCAAGATATTGTTGAAAATAATATTACGGACACGGGCATGGACTTTGAAACTCTCGTAACAAAACTTAATCAGTATTTTGCATCCCAGAACAACGTCGTATTCGTGAGGTATCAGTTCCGTGAATGTACTCAGATAGCGGATGAAGGGATTGACTCTTGGCATACAAGACTTCGAAGTAAACTGGACTGGGCCGAACGCGCGCGACAAAAGCAACAAACACAGAAACCGCCGTCACCCACATGTTACCGGTGTGGAGAGCCAGGGCACCGTATTTGCGAAAGGGCCCGGGGTAAAACCTGCAGTCGCTGTGGAAAAAAAATCATTTCGCAAAGGCTTGTCGCAGCACCGAGACTCCCACCCAGGAAATCAACGAGCTGCACAGCGGACCTACTCGTTATGACAATGTGAGCAACAGTGAGGAAGAGGAGCTTTTTTATCTTCACCCCTCTCATCCCGAAACCAACAGAGCTACGATGTCTCTTCTCCTTAACGACATCCCAATCACCTTGCTCATTGACTCTGGTGCGGGTGTCAAGGTTCTTCCCACACACGTGTACACAAAATCAAGCCACCTGGGTCCACACCTGGCCCTACTACGACCCACATCTATCCCTACGGAAGCAAG
The DNA here is from genome assembly GCA_036872915.1 of Nanipora kamurai. NCBI lineage: Eukaryota > Metazoa > Cnidaria > Anthozoa > Scleralcyonacea > Helioporidae > Nanipora > Nanipora kamurai. The sequence continues at coordinate 11,045 of JBAHVQ010215275.1, forward strand.
AAACCCCTCGATGTCAGGGGTTTGTGCCACATTTCCGTCGAGGTATTTGGAAAATGCTGCTCAGCAGCATTCGTCTTCGTCAATCACAACGGTACTGCAATCCTAGGGCGAGACACTTCCATGAAACTGGGCATTCTTCACGTTGGTCCATCACCCACCACTAACCAAGGACTACACGCTCTCTCATCTGCTGCACCTCATACTACAACCGAGAGTCGAGAGGCTCCAACAACCAACGTTACATCCTCTGCTAATTCTAACCCAGCCCAGATACAACACTCCGTACCAGAGCCTGCATCATTGCCCGCCTCTCTTCGGCAAAGTACCATACTTTCCAAATACCACAAGGTCTTCGTAGGACTAGGACGAGTAAAAGGAATCGAAGTCGAAATCCACATCAAAACAGGCACCATTTCAATCGTCCATCCACCGTCACGCGTTGCTGTCCACCTACGGGACGCCCTGGATAAAGAACTCAACATTCAAGAGGCTCTGGGAGTAATCGAGCCGGTCGATAGCCCAACGCCTTGGGTGTCCCGAATCGTAGTAGTCCCAAAGTCTACCCCCGGGGAAGTTCGCATTACCCAGGACTGG
>JBAHVQ010215285.1:0-11637 GCA_036872915.1 Nanipora kamurai
GCTGACCGTTGTTGCTTTTGTTTTGCCGTGAGGTTTTCTTAATTTGCCGTGAGTTTTTGTTATTTTGCCGTGAGTTTCTTATTTTGCCGTGGCAGTTGTGGGCCACCGTACTCATTAACCTCTGCAGTCCCTGGAAACTGTTCTTACAGACTACAACAATCCCACTGAATGCTGAACACTAATCTGGTTCCTGTGGGAGCTTGGTGTATATCAGGCAACCATCGAACGTTCGTCAAACTCGTTACCTCAGAAAAACGATTTTTGAGCCCTAGACGGGAATCGAACGGGTTCGATGGGAATTATATCTACAATATTAAAGGACTTGATGCAAGCATCAAGTGGGTTGATTGTTCCTAGAAATATTTTTAGTTATTTTATTCTGACTCAAATTTTAACGAGTCGAATGTTAGTTTCGAGTCGAAATTCGAACAGAAAGTAGGCAAAGATGGCAAAGGTTTACACCGTGCACCTAGGACGAACAGTTGAGTGTTGGGTCAAGTGGACTAAATGTAAAAGCACTTAATCTATACAACAAACGTAATTATCATTAGGCGGTAATCCACAAAAAATGTCGAATTTGTTGAGAAATTTTGAAAACTTAAAGAAGTCATGATTGGATGCCTTGATCATTTATCTTAACTTTGACATGATATTACAAGCATGTCTCTCCGAGTGACGAACCATACCGGGTGAGCAGAGAAAACTCTACATGGCCCGGCTAGGCCAAGACATAATTTTTTTGACATGATGTACTTCGTATAATTTTGTAAGATTCAGAAGAACTCAAAATATTCGGCCATGGCAACGAAAAACTTTACGCATGTTTTTCATAGGTATCAATTTTGCCACTACTCATGTTACACTAAAAAGGATATCTCAAAAGGTATTTGAGGGATTTTTTTGAAATCTTCACTGTAAAAGCATATGTTATTGTTCTGTGTTTTGAACCTAAAATAATGTAAATAAGTTGAAGAGTGCCTAATTGATGATGTTTTGCTTATTTCAACACAATGCTTATTTTGAATATTATGAAAGATATTGAACTTTTAAAAGTAAAACTGAAGGTGTTTAGGTTTATGACCTAGTTTAGCCTTTTAGATTACCACTCTTTATTTCAATTTTCCTGCAATTAGGTTTGGAGCTATCCTTTTTACCGTGAAGGCATTAAAAACACAGTTGGGTTCTGTAATTTTGCTACCATGGTAACTATCTGATTGAAAACTATATTTTGGTATCAGCTTTTATAGTATGTATCGTGCTATACAGAAAAATATTGGGTAGAAGCGTTATTTTAAAAAAGTTAATTTTTTGTGGAATACTACCTTAAATGAGGAAATACATCATCTCTCGAACTGTCGAAGGTACTCTTCCTGAGGGACCCCAAGAATTCGAAATTGAACAAACTAAAATGCCATTAACGTGACATCAACAAATTAACTGGAATAAATGTATGTTTCGGAATCGTTTTAATTTGTATTTGACCCTTTACGCTCCCTCTTTTTCTTAAATATACATTTTCAGGCAATCCTCGTGTTCGCTACGAAAACGTAAAAACGGGATAGATACGGCGGCCCAAATGTTTTGTCGACAAGTTGGTGTTCTTAAAGACTTCTATGATACAAAAAATAAAACATTTAAAGAGAACAATCAGGACAATTTTGACTTTGATCAACAGCACGTTCTATATAACAATAACTAAGAATAAAACTAAAGACTACAAATCTAAATATAAGTTCAATAAGTTCGTTAGATTCTTTCGCTAGAAACGGGATATCATGTGTTATTAAAAGTTATTTTTTCCCCAGTATGTTACTTCAGTTTTATAAGTTGTTTATAAGATGATATGGCCTTCGATTCTCTTTGCTTGTTTATCCACTTCTCTCTTCAAGTTTGGCATCGCCGTCAACGTTGGAATCAATAGAACGTCAGAAACAGCAATTGACAATGCAAGGAATATTATTCTGATGCTACATATTTCTTTCTTCCATGGATCTCGGGTTAGTGAACGTTGTCAAAACCAGTTCAGGCCTAATGCGTACTGTTCTTCGTTCATAGTCAAAATACCTCCGTCGGAGTGCTTTGACGCCATTGCGGATTCGCTTTTCCCAAAGACCATAAATAAATGGATTGAGGGTGGAACTGAGAAAAACTAGAACGATTGTGATGTTGTGGAAAACGGTAAAAAGTTTAACTTGGTCATACTGGAGCGCTACAAAGTAAATCTGATAATAAAGATAAAAAGGCTAGAATTTTTGTGGCACGAAAAAAAAATAAAATTGAAAAATTAAAAAATTTAAGCTAGCAAAGGCAAATCGATCATGTTTTTTTTTTATTTGAATAATTGACGAAAGAACGAACGAATCAAACAACTCATTGTTTATTGAATTCGCTTTTTCTTTTTTCTTCTTTAACAGAATTCGACTTATATTTAAGCGACAGTAACTCGACTGTTTCGAACGTACATGTTTTCATTTTGATCATTGTTCGTTTACAGAACATTTACAAATGTTTGTAAAGTCGAAAACATCAAGGGGAATTTCAAAAGTGTTCATCAAAAAGTACAAAAACTTATCGTCATTGTAAATTCACTGTTTCAAAATTTTAGAAAGAAACTTTCAAAATGAAAGGAAACTTCTTAAATGCGCATGGTCCGCAAGCTTATAAACCATAAAAAGTCTCAGCTCCTTAAATACGATGTTTGTTTTGAAATTTACATGACATTAAAGAATTTAAAAACGTATGTACAAATATCTTTAACTAACAGGCAAATTATTATAATCGGAACATAATAATTAGCAGGAAATACTAATAATGAACATTAATTACAATGATCAAAACAAAGACAATTTCGCGTTACTGAAGTTACAATCACTGAGGCCCTGTTCACATGAACCCGGGACAACATTCTGTCCCGGGGCAACTTATTGTCCCGGGACAAAATTGCGTACGTTCACATGGGACCCGGGACAAGTTCTTCGAATTATGGCGGGAATTAAATATATTTGGCGGTAAACGGAAAAATGCGAATATTCACGGATCATGCCTCCCCAAACGACATATATTGTTTTGTTTTGCGCTATTTTGACAAATTTAAGTGCAGTTGTTGCTCTTCTGCAGCTAAATGTTCATTTGCTACTGTTTCTGGACCAGAAAAGGAGACAGAATGAACAAATAGCAATTTCCACTATCCTTGATGCAAATCATTCGACGGAAAGACTTTATGGAACTAGACGAAAAGTTCCTGAGCCAAGAAGATAATGGATAAGCCCTGGAAGAACGTCTTTGTGGTGGGATAAGTTACTAAATGGAGACACACTTGAGGAAGAATGGAAAAAAAACTTAAGAATTACTAGAAATAACTACCTACATTTAGTAGATCTCTTGAGAATGGACATTGAACCTGATCTGAATACAGTCAGGGATTCGTTATCACCAGAGAAAAAAGTTGCGATGACACTTTACTACCTTAAGGATCAAGGGTCTTACCTGATGACTTACAATGCCTTTGGTGTAGGCAAATCAACATTACTATCTGTGATAAAACAAGTTTGCAAAGCAATAAACCAGAGAGTACATGTAGGCCCAAGATATTTGAAGTTACCCAAAAGTGAAATGGAAGTGTCAATGTTAATTGATAATTTCCATAGAAAGTTTGGCTTACCTCAGGTATTTGGTTGTGTTGATGGAACCCACATTCCCATTAAACAGCCAAATGAGAATGCTCAGGATTACTTTTGTTACAAAATGGAATACACCTCGAACTGTCAAGCTTTATGTGATCATAAAGGATGTTTTCTAAATGTGGAAATTAAATGGCCAGGAAATGTTCATGATGCTAGGGTGTTTGCAAATTCTTCCGACATCAACCAAATGTTTCAAAATAAGCAAATTCCAGTGGTACTGAAAGAACTATTGCCTGGTGATGATAAAGTACCCCCAGTTATCTTGGCTGACTCTGCATACCCACTTTTGCCCAATGTAATGAAGGAGCATGCATGTTGCACTGACAATCAACAGGTTCTTTTCAATGTAATGCTAAGATCTGCTTGAAACCAAATTGAATGTGCATTTGGTCCTCAAGGCCAGATGGAGGATCCTTACACAACCAATGGACATCAAGCTGGATGACCTTCCAACTGTTATTTATGCTTTTTTTGTACTTCATAACTACTGTGAAATGAGGAGCAATAATAACAATATAAATGATGATATTGTTCGCAGCCAAATTCAAAGGGAACAAATGTGGCAAAACTGTCACCACCATTCTGTTATTGATCAACTTTATAGTTACAACAGTGCCCAGGGAACTTATGTAAGACAGATTATAACTTCATATCTGAAAGAATATATGGAATGACATTGTTGTCTGTAGATTGTAAACAAGACATAAGTGTACAGTTTGTTGAGTTATATTACCATGTTTTTTAACACTAATTTAATAAAAGAACAATGGTTGTCTAAACAGATTAGAGAATGTTTCCTCCCAAAATGTTTTTAAGGTATGTATAATTAAGGATCATATTAATTAGGCAGATTGAACCATTTAGGGAGATGAATGGGTTAATATAATAACAATAAACAAATCAATAAGTAAATATGGTTCATATAGCTTTTCTGTTCACAAACCGTACTATAATTGCTACCTGCCAGAAGCTAAAATATAAACAAAACTATTCACTTTATACCTAAAGTACATGTCAACACAACAGTAAAAAGATATATACTATAAATATATATATATAACATGTGTACTATACTTTGGTACAAACAGTCATTCCAAAGTAACATAGCCCTGATCTGCATTATCTGGTGTTGATACCTGAGAAGCCACCCTTTGGTCATTTCCAGGTTGGCTGTTATATGCATGGCTGTGGTACTGATTGTTGGGGAACCGTGCTAATGGATGATAATTTATCCCAAAGTTCCCAAAGGCTGGATAATTTTGTGGTTGTTGGTTTTGAGATAATGCCTGAGTAAGTAATCCAAATCCCTGAACCAGTCCAGTTCCTAGGGAACTAATTGAGTCTGTCATTTTACTCACTCATTGCACTGTTGATACCTTTGTTTGACTCCAGTAACCCATGGGCAATACTAGTTTTCAACTCTATTTCTTTCTTTGCTGCATTCATAAGAATCATATCTCTTTGCTTTGCTGACAACTGCTTTTCCAACTTCTTTCTTTTGTTATTGACAAACGTTGGAGTGGAGTTGACTGGAAGAATTCTCTTTCTGGAATCAAGTGTGGTATCACTCTCCTCCGATTTACTGTTGTCCTCCACATCTTGCAATTCAGACTGCTGCACCTGTGGTTGTGAGTTGGTATTGCCCTTTTCTTCAAACAAGCTATTGCTCAATGCTTCCTCATCGTCAGTCCCAAAAAATTCGCTTAAATTTTCTCCATTGATCCCTCGAGTCGTGCAACCATTTTCTACAGCCTTTGTCGCAGGTGAACCAGCCCAAATTTCCGGTAAATCCTCCCAGTTGTCTCTTATTATTCTGCCACTTCCAGATCTTTTACCAGTGTTTACAGCATTACGATAGTCCTGTCTGAGGGCTTTTATTTTCTCTTTCACTCGATCATACCCTTTTTAACGGCTCTTTTTTCAAGTTTAACCTTGTTGTTAAACTCCTTCAATTCCTTTTCATTCATCTCCTGCAAAGGCTTTGGACTTTCAGATATTGTAACTCACTGGACCAAAATCGCCATCGTCGATGTTGATCGCCATCAATCTTCGCACTTCTTCGTAAAATACTACGAGGTCAACACCTTTGAATTCTTTCTTCGATTTATATGCTTTAATAAACGTTAAAAGGTCTTTTATCATGTCATTTGTCCATTTCCACTTTTTGCCACCGCGAGGTGTTTGGAACGCCATCTTAAAAAATACTTGTTTTTGTCCCGGGGCATAAGTTCGATGCGTTCACATGGCAAAAACCTGTCCGGGCAAGTTGAATGTCCCTGTCTACAGAGGCGAGGCACTCGGGTCAGGCAGGCATTGCCCCGGGACAAGTTAAAACATCATGTGAACAGTGCTGTTGCTTTATTAACATGCCGAGACAAATTTGTCCCGGGATAATAAGTTGCCCCGGGACAGAATGTTGTCCCGGGTTCATGTGAACAGGGTCTGAATGAAAATTTTATTTTATCTAAAATATTTGATATTTCGTTACATTATCAATATATAGATAAATAGATAAAAAATAATTAATTAATAAGTTGAATTAAAAAATAAATACCTTCATAAAACATAACTTTAAGTGAACAATTAAATAGGTAAAATACATAGATAAATAAAATAAATAAATAAAATAATAAATAAACCAATAAATAAATAAATAGATAAATAAATAAATAGATAAATAAAACTTGTCAATTTTTCAAACAGCAACATTGAAATAAAACTGTCTTCGTACATACATAAAATAGGTAAGCTGGAAGTTGAAATGAAATATTCATTATTAATGAATTATCGAATTACAACAATATTTCAAACCTGATTTGGAGACCAGCAAGCGATTAACGTTATTGAAGCTACGGCAGCCATCTTTGTAACATTTTTGGTAGTTTGGATTCTGTGATTGCCCAGTTTAAATTTAATCCTTCTTTTCAGCTGCACAATTGCAACAGCATACAACGTTAAAATCATTACAGAAGGAACGAAAAATTTCAAACCCACTGCAATGGTACTGATAACTTTGTTTAGGGTAGTCTTGGCCGTTGACGTGACTATACAACGAGGAGTCGAAAAGTTAGATAATGCTTGTTGGTACGTTATTAGGTCTGTACCTACTGAGGACACCGTAAAGCCAACGATCCATATAAAAGCAATATACCCCACTAACCACCTCGAGGTGAATCTCGCTCGGTACTTGTGGGGTCGGCAGACTGCTGTCCATCGTTCAACTGTTAGAACAAGGGACGTGTACATTGACACAGCTCCAAGAGCAAACAACAGCCAACGCGACCTTAGTACTTTGCAATAAACGTAACCGAGTCTCGAGTTTGTTGGTATTCTTACGGGCTCCTTAATTATCATTTCGGGTATGATAAACATTAAGATGCCAGTTATCATGTCGGTGATAGCAAGATTCAGTAGGAAAATGTTGTAGGGTCTCTTCAACCACGCTCTGTGATAAAAAAAGAGAACGCAGACGAATAAGTTGGAAATCATGGAGGACAAAGCGATCACAGCGCTGATAATCTTTAAATAAACCATCTTTCTTCTCTGTTTCGGCCTTTGAGTTTATAATCGGAAATTCTTTAGTTTTTTTTATTTATGCTTAAGATTCTTTATGGTCTGGATTCTGTAAGAAATATGAAACACATTAAGATTAATGTGAATAGAATTACAATTGTTTTGATTTTATACCTGATTAATGTCAACACCGTTTTGCTGTTCTTCAAGATCTAATCTCAATTTACATTTATAAAACATTAGAAATATTAAATGCAATTATAGTTACAATGCTCACACAAGCTTCCTCCAAAAACCCCCCTCAATTTAACCTCTGCAGCGTAAAACTTGATTTATTCATGCACCCCCGACGATGATCTACAAGAGTACAAAACATAACTATTAATAATATTTTTACTTTTTATAAATACGATGCAGCGGTTGAAAAAAAGTAAATATTGCGATTGACCAGGCTGAAACTTGTTGTCGTGTTGCTATTTTTTACAGGCTTCTTTGTGGTCAATAATCTAGGTTTCTCTTTGGTCAATTGCAATGTATTTAACAATCCTCTGTTACGACATTTTTAAATTTCAAGCATTTAGATAAACTCTGACAACAGTGATGCCAACAATGAAACGTTGGATAAATCCATTCCTTTCCAGAACTCTCCTTTCGGCGGGAAAAATCGTCTAGTGTTAGCCAAAATAGCTGAAATAAAATCGTCTAGTGTTAGCTAGAATAAAATAATCTGGTTTTAGACAGGGTAAATAATCTGGCATTTGCCAGAGTAAAGTTACAGGGGATCAATCCAGACAGACAGAAGTTAAAACCCATTTACTTAAATGGGCTTTCCCACGATGCCCTGAACAAAATGGCGGGGTAAAAATGGCCCAGGTACCGGTTGGCCCAACTGTTCAAGATTCTTGCACATTTTTCTGATTGTTCCAGAGTTTTGCACAAGGAACTACACAATTCACAACTCAGCCTATTCAGTAATTTTGTCCTCCGCAAAACATTACCTCTATTCGGTCCTATCTCTCAAATATCCGTTTACACTTTTGCCATTTTTGCCAACTTTGTGTTCGAAAATTAATTCGAGTAGAAGTGTTTTGGAATCTGTGTGAAAATTCCGTTTAGAGATGTAGTTTTTCGCACGAGTAACATGTCGCGGTTCGTTGCCGAGGAACGGACCTTAGCAAGAAGTTTAGCAAAATTTCTGAACCGTTTTACCAATTTCCTCAGACATTAATGAGTAGAATGATCTTTTGAGCAAAACGTTTCCTGACGTATGCTGCTCTGAGAAGGTAGTGTTAAAGTTTTGAACTAAAATCTACATGCGAACTTCTCAGCACAAATATTATTTTCAATAGATATTATTTTGCAAAAATTTAGGATTCGTGTTGTTTCTTATTACTATGAGTGAGCAAAGCATACAATTTATACAACTAAAGCTTGTCTGCTTTTCTAACTTTTTGTGAACGCTGTTCATTCTAGATATAAAATAAATGATTCACGAAGGTAGGTTTATCAATTAAATTACGTTACCTGTATACCTTATAAATCTTCGTATGTTATTCAAACATATGTTTTTTCAACACTATTTTTCCAAAACTAAAGATTGGAGTCTTTGCTAACCGTAATAGCCGGGCCAGTTCGATATGTCGGTGACTACTTATGGATAAGAAACTCGTGATTCAGCCGACTTTTTAGATGAATCAACCCACAATTAAGGTCGTTAAGATACGAGGGGTAACAGCGGCATTATGCATCTGCCTCGTTCTCTTCATTATCAAGTTAGATAGTAGGAACTCGGGATAAACTTGACCATTAAATCAAAGACAAAAATGGCGTTTATACTGTATGCCTCGTCAACTTCATATTTTCTTTACTAAACAACCTTTAACTTCTATGATATCGAGCAAAAATTCTAAATAACAAGTCATAATAAACAACATAATAAACATAACAAACCATAATAAACAACATTAATTTCATATTAAGTTGGTCGTTAATGTGAAGTCGAGCAATATTTTAATAACACTACGGACGTGATATTATAGGGATGTGTATGATAACAAAGAAATGACATCTGTAAAAATACCGTATTGTAAAACGATGCATTGAATTTATTGAAAGAAATACCTGACACCATTACGGAGGTCATAGACAATGTTGTTTTACAACATTGGCAAGATGTGTAATACACTTCTGCCACAGGCCCTCGATTGTGGTATGTCATAGGAAGGCTGCAAACTAAGGCGTAATAAACATCGTTAAAATGGTGAGCTATCAAATCCTGCATAATCATCTCATCAACCTTTCATTAAACCACTCAAATTTTCTTCAATTAACGACCTGCGTGTTAACAATGAAAATTTACTCGGCGTAACACCTTTCCAAGACAAATTGCGGAGGCAATTGCACAGAAGCTACGGTCAAAATCTGTCTCTGACGATGCACGACTACTTCAATTCATCAAAGATGAATTTCTCTAGGTGAACTTGAGGCTTTAATTTGTCTCTACAACCACAAATCAAAATTTATGTAGTTGTACATTTAAGGTGATACGTAATGCAACTCCAATTCTCTTGAGCTGTTCCTCAAAAAACTAAATTATTGCTGTGAATGGACAATTATCTCACTTTATTATGCAGGTTCTGCTAAATGAATGGGACGAATAAAAGTCGTATATTTAGGCTAGACGATTTTTTTACAAGTGGTGAAGTATCGTAGCTTTGTTCTGATCGGTACCTTGATTTTTTCAAAAAAACATTTCATCAATTCTGACTGTTCGAGGGGTTTTATCGCAAAAAAGTTCTCTCTACCAATACGAGTAACTTCTTCTTATCTGCTCACAATATATGATATAAGCTCTCAATATATGATATAAGCTCTCAAAAACCGAGATAAAAATCAGGGGAAGATTAAGGGTGCGCAAGGTCCACGGCAAATTTTTGACTGTTCGATGTTCCCCGTTTTTTGGAGTCATTGGCCATTTTGTATTTAAAAAAAATTGAAAATTTAATTTAATATTGGTTTTTGGGCAACTTAATCATTTTCGTATTTTGCAAAGAACACTGGTGCCATGAACCGAAAAATGAAGCTAAATTTTGGCATTGCTTCATTACTGTATAGCACAAGGCTAATCCAACACCTGAGCTTTTTGTCTCAGTCAAGGTTTTCTGTTTCTGGAGTTACTTGACTATTCCTTTGTCGAAAGGCGATTCCCAGGAATTTTCCCGTAATAGGAGTTATTAGGTATATGGGTACAAAAAAAAATGAGAAACTAGCTACTATATAACACCATAGATCACTTATCAATTTCCATTCAGCGGGTGATTTACAGTGACTTCCTTGGAGGATAAAAAATACTATAGGCTTTGGAACTTTTTGAAAGGTATTGGTGGCCTAAGTTACCGTGTCCCGCTAAATCTTTCAAATCGCGGATTTTATGAGCAAAATTATCTCATCACTCTTAAAAAGCACCTGCAGTCTTGGAGGCAAAGCTGTTCTTACTGTATGACAATATGAACCCCGAGCTTGGGCCAGAATTACCAACTAGCCCATCCAGGCATCATCTAATTTAATTTTAAATACTTAGAAAGAGATGAGGTATTTCTGATAAGAACCACAGCGCTTATCAGTTGTGCTAAAATTTTGACACCCAGTCCAGAGTTCTGGACACACGTTGCTTCCCCATTAGTTAAAAACTCATCAATAACTAATGAGGAAAACACAAGGAAAAATCATAACTGCGTCGTATCTTTAAGTGTCATAAAGACATGCTCCTTCTTCTTGTCTAATTTTCTTGGCTTAGAAAACATTTATTTTCAAACTTTCTTCGAGAATTAGCGAGTTGAGAGTTTCGTTTTTGAAGCCATTCAAAAAATTCACCTCACAAAAAGGTTAAAAATTTTTTATCCAAAATTATGCAAAATAAATCCTGTCAAAGTTAAGATAAATGATCGAACTATCTAATCATTGATTTTTTTATGTTCTCAAATTTCCTCAAAATATTCGATATTCTGTGTGGAATACCACCATAAAGAGTTAAATATGTATATGTAGATCTAAAATCAGTGCTTGCGAAAAACCAACAGAGTGCTCAATACCATGTGGCAGAGCTAAATTATAGTCAGATATTAAAGAGTCTTCTCATCGCTGCTCTGAGTTCCACGTTGTTCACGATCTTCAGGCAACCGAGATCGTGAACAAGGAGAAACTCAGTGTAGCGACGACAAGACTCTTCAATATCTTCCTGTATATATATATATATATATGTACGTGAACGTTTTGGTTTACGAAAAGCAAAGAGGGCTCAATACCAAACAGAATAGAGCAAATAGAATTATGTCACTTACCCTAAATAGAATTATATCACTTACATTTACCAGGCGGGAATCGTAATTTGATGATAAATATTAAAGCCCAGCATAGTATTTTAATAAAAGCCATCATACAA
>JBAHVQ010215326.1:0-11633 GCA_036872915.1 Nanipora kamurai
TAAAAACAATGGGTAAAAAACTTTCGAAATTAGTAAATAAGCCTGTAAAAGTTGGCTTGCGGTAAACTGATGAGGTGCATTCTTCATCACTTCTCTCATCATCTATTTATGTAACAGTTCAGCTATTTATGCCTCGTGCAACATTGTAATTCTGTCACTCTGATTATGTTACGTGTAGTAACAAAACGTTAGTATTAAAATATTTTCAAAGTTATGTTTTGTTATCAATATGGCTCTGCTTAAGGCTATTTGCTGGGCAATGATATTTCTCGCTTAACCTTAAACGTCTACGACTCTATCATTTTACAAAAAATCCGGGTTTGAAAGAATTGTAGGCCCTTGACGTCGTAGCGAAACCATCTCAAGATTTCTCACCGACTCATTTATGCCTATGTTATTGCTAAAGTATGACTGCAATTATATCAATTTATTCTTTCCAGTACATCAGTGGAAACATTACCGACGGCCAGTGGGTGATCTTTTGGCTAAATTTTGCCCACAAGTATGCAATCAGAACAATCTGCCTCTTTCAAAATTCGTACATGGTTTCATCTCAGACTAAAGTGCGTCATCTACACATCCCCCAACAGAGATTTCAATTCGAACCATTGTTGGATACAATGGATACTAGAGATGGAAATGGGAATCCGGAGATACATTTCGCTCATTTTTCGCGCTTTTAACTAGCTAGTTTCGACAATTTACTCACTTTCCTCGTATTTCTCTTTTAAATTCCGTGTGTGATGTTTTTGCGTCTTTCCACTCTAACGTCACTTCCAGCAACTAGGACTATTAAGAGGTTATATCTCACGTCACATTTTAAAAGCCCCTCAAACTCACCAACTTTAGCGTCAAAAAAAAATGAAAATTTTCAGTAGAAGTTAGACGCATGCAGTTAGTTTCAGCGGGTTACAAAGATCATAAAAACGTCAAAAATTTACTTACTTGATAGGTATTTCATATTTTTTAGGAATTTCGTGTTCAGATAATCCTTTCTCAGAGTTACAAAATGATCTTCAAAGAACGTGCTGATGCTATCACATTATATATCTCAAACATATACATTTCGCGGTAGTACTAAAGCCAAAGTAAGGAACGAAGCTCAACTAATCAGTAATCTATTTCCTTTTGACGTTCTTAAATTTGGGAGGTTGTAAATAACGACGTTGTAAGAATCACGTACAGCTATTCATTCAAAATAGTGCCAAAAATTTTGGGTATGTGGTTCAATAATAAATCCACAAATTGGTGTTTGAAACGGAATAAATTCAACGTTTCGCACCCATAGGGGTGCGGGCATTTTTTTTTTCAACGAGGAGAGGTGGGAAATTTACCCAATAATTGTTTCGGCAGTTGCCTAAATCATGTCCGCACACGATTACACTAACCAATAGTGTCAACAGTGCGACAAAGCGGGGTTAATGAAAGATCTTCTCTCTTACATGTTAGCGAAACGGGAGGATGGGAACTGAAGGACGAGAATCAAGTATCGGACACTGATAGTACAGAACAGAAGTACAGCAGACAACGGCAAGCGTCCAACTGTTTCATTCTGTATTTCTGATCTAAATAAACTGCCGGAAGCCCTGGAAACTGACGGTGGTAAAACCTCAGTTCTGCAATGGCTGAAGAATGATCCAGTACAGCCTGATGGGTCAGAAGTAGCGGCAGCTATAGTGAAACAGCGAAATTGTGTTAGCACAGTGGGGCAGTTTGCATACGACAAGGAGTCCTTTATTGCGGGTGTTACAGCTCAACTGGGAAAATTGTGTCAAAGTTTAACTTATCGTTTCTAAGTCCCTACGAGCTACTGTGTTGCGTTAAGTTCATGATATGCACACCTCCGTCGTTTTAAGTTCGCTAAAACAGTGCATAGGTTGAGAGAGTAATTTTACTAGCCGCATCGATAAAATGATGTCAAGAGGTGGTTTATACAATGTGATCTTTCAGCAACCTGTTGGCTCTGTTTCCTCGAAACTAACCGAGGGAACGTATATTTGTTGATTACTTAGCCGAATGGCTGGAATCTTGTGTGGCTCTATGATATGGGCGTTCCTCTAAAAAACAAGAAATCGGACAGATCTATATGAAGTGATTAACAATGTTATATGCCAAATCGAGGAAAACCCAAATCGAAACCTAACGTCGTCCATAGGAATAGATTGTCCATCCTAAGGATGTCCATAGGTATAGCGGTTCAACTCGCCCAACCTGGATAAATTCGATAGCTGCGACACCACAGCGAGAGGGATCAAAGGGAATTGTCTGGATTGTACCGCTGGCGCCTGAAGGTAGGCATGATCTAACATGAAGGAGTAATCGAAACAGGAAAAGACCTGAACGACTTCACTTGTCACAAAATTATATAATAAATAATATTATATTATTATATTATATTATATTATTACATATACAACATTATAATGTTATTGTCATATAAATTATATTATATATTAAACTATATTATATTAAACTATACTATACTATATCATATCATATCATATCACACAGTATATATCATATCATATCATATCATTTCACATCATATTATATTATAAGTTATATTAAATTATAAATAAAGAATTAGTACATATGATGAACCTGCAGCCTAGCTCGCCATCTGAGTCGTAGTGGCTCAATGGTTAGAGCGTCTCACCGGTCATCAGAAGGTTGCGGGTTTGATTCCTGTCTAGAGCTCAGAAATCGTTTTTCTGAGAGAATGAGCTTGACGAACGTCCTCTAGTCGTCTGATATTTACCAAGCTCCCACATGAGCAGACTTTCTGTTCAGTATTTAAGTAATAATCAATGAGCATTTTAGCTTATTAAGTCACCGATAATACGTCACGTGCATGGACTTAATTTATATCTGATAAAGCACTCCTTATTAGTATTCTTTATATAAAGAACATTAATAAGAAAGAGCTTGTTTTTCTCATATGCTAATATTTTCCTCTGACAACGTGAGCCATCGTTTGAACTCCACAGGGACAAGCTTTTTGGGGGTTCAATATTGAATCCGTTCAATAAACTCGCAGAACGTGTTTTATCGGGTCGAACACCACTCGGGCTACACCCTTCAACGACGACTAAAGGCCATGCATGACACCATGCTTCATATCAAGGCGTTCTCGAAGACCACGTAGTTATTCGTTGGATCATCTTTTACACATGGCATCTTTGCATTTGGTAAGATATTTGGCACGTTTATACATATGTCCACTTCTTCCGTGGAAATGTCCGCCCGCGACTTTAACCGAAATGCCAGTGGATTCGGTTCTCGGATAAAAAGTCCTTTAGCTCCTCGCTATTTTGGAATCCCTGGTCCATTGTCCACGAGTGCCCTACATTTCACTATTTCGACTTTCATCAACAGCACTGCATATACTAATGGTCCTTCAAGTATTTCGTTTGCCTTTAGTAGCGGCTCTTCCTTGGGACAGACAGAATTATGGTACGTTAGATTACATTTCTGGAACTTCACATTGCTCTTGCAGTCACACGCCCGACGTTTGGTGCCAGTTTAGTCGAAACAGAGCTTTCTTTGTGTCGGTAATTTTTGCGCTCATCCGGAGTGGATATAAGAAAAAATCCCTTGAGCTTCACCCAGCATTTACAATACACGAACGCACTTTTTTTGCGATCTGCTTCTTTTGCATGTTAAGATTCCAACTTTTTCTGTCTTTTTGCTCAACCCATTTTATGTCTTTCTTCTTCTTTATTGCTATAGAGACGCGGGAGGCCCCAATCCTGCCACCCCACTTCCCCCCTAACGAGGTCCGTTGTAATTCCCCATCAACTTCTCTGGTGCCCTTCTCGTGGTATCGTCCACTGTCTTCTGCTTGCCCAGTGTTTCAGGCGATTGCATATGTTCTCCAAGAGGGTCTTGTGCCTTTTCACAGAATTTGATCCAGTTATAATTGGTAATCCTATTATATTTTGGATAGAAAAGTTAATAATTTTGCTTGATTGAACGTATTCACCTTTGAATACATTCTATGCTCTTTGGTACTCCTCCGGGGTAAAAGGTACGCCATCGAAGCCTGCTCTCACTTTCGGCTAAAACAACTCCATACGGAACCCGGATTTCGATACTAGGGGTAAGTCTAAAGAACCAATTTTCGCCTCGATCAAGAGTCAATTACCTTGATCAACTTACCTTGATCAAGAGCCAATTGGTTTTTCTTTTTTGCTCCATGTTGTCTGCTACGCGCCACGCTTCTTCATCTTCTACATATGGAACCGCTTTCTGCTCTTCCTCCATTTCCGTTAAGAGTTGTCGCATAACATAGCATCTGCTTCGGCGAGTTTTGCGTCGATACTTTCGGCACACAGTAGGACGTCTAGTTTTGTCTCGTTTGCGATAAAGTTTAACACTGCGCGATATCCTCTTTCAAGGTATATATCCCTTTTATCGTCTTCGCTATAGGGGGGGACATACCTCAATAACCAATATTCATACTTGACGTCTCTACTTTCCCGTTCAGCTCGGTCAGTTTTATCTCCATGGTCCAAAGATTTCTTTCCTCGCAGATTCTTATCTTGTTCGATTACCAGATCACAATTTTCGATATCCCGTCGGAGGTGGCACAACGTCGGGAATTCCCATCTGATATCCACTGAGCTCTAAAAAAGCCTGGATCGAGCAACTTATTGTTTGGGTGATTTGAAAAATGAAGCTCATTAAATATTCGACCATCTTTCTGGGACCACGTTTTCTAGTTTTACGGTAAGCGAAAGAGAGTTTTTACGCATTAAAGCAATTTTCTATTGACAAAACGCAAGTATCAAGACAAGGGGAAGATATTTCAATATCTTTGGGTGTAAAATACTGAGTTTTCAGCCAAACAGCAACGGGGAAACCGATCGGCAAGCTTCAACTTTTGACAAGGAGTTTCTGACTGCAAGTCACCAAGTCAGAAATTGGTCAGTAACAAGCGATATTAACGGGGATTGCAAGACTTGCACTGTCCTTAAATGAACGTTTTCAAGTATTATTATTACCATTCCATGGTGATGATAAGACTTGAAAACGTCATGAAATGGTGATGATAAGTATTTTACCCAATATATCCGGAAATAGGACAAATGGTATATCGAATATGAATATATAAAAATGAATAACATGGAATTTATTCTAAACTTGATTTGTATTTGTTTAACGTAGCATTTAACCCTTTAAAATAAGGTTTTTTAATTTTTTTCTTTGTTCCTTCTTTATTTTCGCTTCGTTTGTTCATTCTTCTTTTGTACTGAGCATCCGATATACTGATTCTGTGCGTTAAAGGACTAATCAGAAATATTGAGGGAAGTATAGAATAATAGCGCAATCATTTGTTACTCTAGAAACTCATTTAATTCAATGTAACTGAAAATTTACCTTAACTTTTGCAGAAATATTGTAAGTGCATAATATATAGTATGAGAAACACAATAATTTGGCTAGCAAATTTTTGAAAGGATGGCATTTAGTCTGTTCACTGATTTTGTAAGCTGCACTGAGCAGGGCAAGCTGTAGAAAGTTTGCTTCATAAATAAACTCAGTTCTAGTCACAGTAACTTTTCGTTATGTTGACAAAATGAGTTAATCAGCTGACAATAAGCAGTGATTTTGACACATAAACGCCTATACCTTGCTTTATTCAAAGGTTTAATTCAAGAACTAACTAAATATTTATATTAATACTTCAAAGTCAGATCAGGAATTTTTACTGCATACAAGATTAAAATGGATAAAATAATAAGATATGACGATTAAAGTTACCAAGCAGTTTTAATATATCATATGCAAGTAGGGTATGTAGAACTGGGTTGAAAAATAAATGAAGCATGGAAGCTCAGTTTGTTTTACATTAGGTATTACACAAACATTTTGAAAATGGGAAAGTTTAGTCTACAATGTTGTGCTTTGGGTTAGAGTTGATATAAATTTTGCTTGACAATGTCAGTACAATATAAATAATTGCTGGAACATTAATTTCCTGTCTGTGTGTGGATATGAACGGCAAATTTGCGCGGACTCTTCATACATACTGGAACAAATTGTTTATTGTTCAACTTCACTGTAAATTTTTACAAGTTTCAAGAATGTTTGATACAGCATTTTTCTATTCCTTTGGTATAGACACTCCTTTTTGTTTGTAAGAGCTGTGTACTAAAAAACGTAATAAGAAATTTTTAGGAAAATTTCCTGCAAGTTCTCAAGAATCCATCTCGTGAACATATAAAAATTATATCATAATTTTTCATAGTATTCTGGCATCCGTCTCAGCTCGTATCTGGCAGTTTTGTAGCATACAATGGACAAGCCCAAATTAAAAATTACAGGATTTAAGAACTAGGTAATAATATTACTATTAACATTTATTTAGCCAAAATAAAGAATGAAAAGTAAAGTTGTTATTTTGATAGCCTGTCAAATCATTGAGAATAATGCTATCTCAATTATGTGAACAAATTTTCGACGGAGCTTGGTGAATAATCAGATAGTCGACCGGCCAATTCGCAAAAATGTAACTCTTGATGACATTTTTTGTTAGAAGCATGTAACCGTGCCATATAGCTTCCTTTATCATTATTCATGAAGTTTAGAGGGGTTACCATTTCAATTTTGGAAAATGAGTGCGTAAATTTAAGACTTTCTTATAACCACTCCACGCGCTTCGGTATGGATCGAGCAGTGCTCTTTGCAAATTCAGATTTCTTGTTGCTATGCGACGAATACATGATTTCATTGGCTATCTTCAAAGAGTTCATTGGAGCTAGCCAATACGAAAGAATAAATTCAAGCAATATTTGGCATTGACACTCACTAACATGGAATAATAATTATAAATGGTGAAGGAAATTGTCGAGTGTCATAATGATATAATTTTGAGACCCAACCGGGAGCCGTTGCGAAAAATTGCAACTCTAGGGCCTCCGACTGGGAATCAAACCCGCGACCCTGCGAATCTAGTGCAGTGCTCTGCCAACTGAGCTACAAAGGCTGTTGCCGAGAGCGTGGTCACGAATTCTGAAATATATCATTATGACACTCGACAATTTCCTTCACCAATTATAATTAAGAAAGAGCAAAGCCCGGAAATTTGCTAGTCAACAACGAAGGCAAGAAGACATGAGCTGAAATTGTAATCAAAGATATAGTGCTATGACGGTGAGTATTACACTATTTATTACATGACTTGGCAATACAATATACTTAAAATGTTGTCCACGGCTGAATTATACATATAATGATACTAACATTAGAGTGCTGCGTCAGCAGTACAGAACGGCTTGAAAATAGTCAAAAGGTTTGAGAAACTGCCGGAACTTAGGAATGCTTAAACTGACGTTTCGAGCGAAGGCCCTTGGTTGGAGTGAAACGTACAGCGTAAAATTTACAATCTTGTGTGTCGCATCCACAGTTACAGAAGAAGTTAAAAGGTTGTTGGACTGCCGTAGTCTGACGTTTCGAGCAAAGGCCTTTCTTCAGGGAGTGAAACGTGTAGAAATGCGGTTTTATACACTGCCTACGCAGCATCCTACATTTTTACACAGATACGGAAACACCGTTAGTAACTTTTGAAGCCCTTACAAGCAGAGTGTATTTTGTACAAACACTTTTTGTACAACTGCATGAAATTAATGGATATAGCAAACTGATATTGACTCACAAGTTGTCCATACAACTTCTAGATAAATGTCAAAAACTGTCCATCCACTAATTCCACTTCAAAGCGATGCCACTTGATAAACGATGTTAATTTTGTCAAACACCACGTATTATTTTAGCGCTAAGCTTTTGATGCAAGCTTTCAAAGAATTAATCCCATCTGTTCTGCCATTCTGTAGTTTGGTTAATGGGAACCTGCTGTACTATTGCACTTTGACACTTCATGACCAATTTCTATACACTAGATTAGGACACTAGATTCGGTTCTCTTCCGCTTGCCCTGATCAAGGTAGAAAATAGATGCCAATAGAACTGCCAAATTGAGTCCACATACTTCCCTACATTGCGTTTCACTTTCCATCATATAGCGTTGGTGCTTTCTTCAGCAAATGTTTCAGATTCAGCCCAAACATCTACAAGTCCAGAAACTGCCCATGTTTTTTCCAATAGACCACTTGCACTTATTCTCCTGTTGGAGGAAAAATGTTCATAAACGAAAGATTTTCCATAAATTATTCGACCAATTGAATTCTTTAGCTTTGCTTCCAGCCACTCTTTACTTTCATTTTACTAAGTGCACAATTCTATTTGCAGAACTGGTTAAAAACTGATATTGGTCTTTTCTCTGGTGTGTAAGCATGATCAGATTTGTGGAAATTATCCATCTTACTGTGAGGCAGGATTCTTGCTGTGCCAATTTTCATATCGTGATCAAGTTGCTTATTGCTTGGTTCTCATGCATTGCCACATCATCATCAGAGTGCAGTGAGTGATAGTTTACAATCAGTAGTTTCGCCCAAGACATCGATAATATTGCGGTACAAGTTCAGGGGGAACATATACACTTCCATTCAAATATCTGGCCAAAATATTTAGAGCATGTAACGGTGGCATCAAATCTCCAGATTGAATCCATCCCTATGGTGTGATCAGATGTATGAAATAGATTGACAAGTTTTTATGACTTTGTTGCCTGGGGCAAGGTGAGACCAACACCCATGTGTTCTAGAGTAATATTTTGTTTCCTTTAAGATGAAGTATATGTTGCAAGTCTGACTGAACTTACCTGATGGTTAGTGGTCAGAACTTAAAACATCAGTACCTTCAAGTAAAATGTATAGACAAGGTACAAATTATCAGAGATGATTTGTTCCTGATTAGTCTCTTCCCACCAACATCATGACCTGGGTATTCTATATTTTGTTTGTAATGTGAAGGGCACTGTGAGCAGACCGATGTAAATGTTATCTTGCAGGAGAGGCGTGCATTAAACAATCAGCTTTATCCTTTGGATATACAAGTAGATATACCTTTGGATCAATTGGTCGAAAAAATCCAGCCTACTCACCCAGAATTTACTGCGTATCATCGTACAATGTTTTTGGTTTTGTTCTGTAACTTTGGAGAACTTGGGCACCTACCATTTCTCGGGTGGCAGCTTGGACGACAGTCTCTCTACTCGTCGGAATGGCAGCTAAGGTTTTCACGTTTGACGTTTCCACAAGAGACAACTGCTGGACTCCGAAAGAATTTCCTATGTGTTTTCGGTGCAAAACAGCAATTGGAAGGATATCCTCGATCTTTCTTTTGAACGTTTATGACTTCGTATGGAGTTACTCAACTAATAATTTCCCTTGTTCAATAATAATCTCTGATCTGAATAACACGGATCTTTTGGACAAATAAATAACCAAATAAATTGGAAGTCCAGTTATTCTCTATTTGAATTAACTGCTATAAAGACAAAGTTTATTTTTATTCTCTAAAATGTTTAGCTTTCTTTTAACGCTATAGTACACTCGTTAACAATGTTAGTTTCTGCTGGAGTTCACAGTCCGAACAAGTAACAGTTATAGGTGATGGCGTTTCCCATTTTTGTGTTAGTAACCGTTTGGTTAAATCTCTTCTAACAACCAATCAACTTCACTAAAGTAAGCACAGCAACACCTAAGGAAAACCCGACTTCTGCTTTTAGCAAGACTCGATTGGTGCCCACAGTCTGCCGAAAATATAAGGATTTTCGACATAAAACTTTAAATCTCGCGTGGTAACCCCCAAGGACTTCGATTTAAGCATTATCTATCTGAGGTGATTACCAGCTTCTAACAAAAAATACCATCAAATGTTTTTAGAAGCGTTTTGTTGGACGTTGGCCGGCCGTCTAACACATGGTTTTACGCTACTCTGGCTTAAAAAGTTTTGAATGTAGCTTACAAAACTACCGTTCTCGACCCAACGTTTCGACGCTCCTGTCTAGTGTCTTCATCAGGGTTGATTGATCGGAACACGAGGTCCCTATATATATCCTTAGAGATCCATTGATGACGTTAGCTATTAATGAGATGCAAATAGGCATCTGGTAATAAACGACCGTCATCGCAATTCAATGGAGAGAGGGCGCTATTGATATGTGACGCCTCCTGACAACGTCTTTGATGGTAAACTGCCGGAACTTACGAATGGAGAAACTGACGTTTCGAGCAAAGGTCCTACGTCGGAGTGAAACGTAAAATGCGAAAAAAGGAGGTGGCGTTTTTACACAGGTTTCTTCCAGGTCCTCCCATTTTCGGTTAACTGATCGACATTTTAAAATAGAAAATAACTATCCATCATTTACATCTCATTAGCTAGTTTGTTATAGATTTTTAAATCCTAATGGTCATCTTTTCGTCGTATGATTTCTTCTCCATACAAACACACCACCTACTATTTTTCCATTTTGCGTTTCATTCCGACGAAGGGCCTTCACCCTTCGGGTTGGTTAAACACGAGTGCTCCAACAAAGCAGAATTTTCTTTTTTTGATAGTTATATAGTTATCCAGATAGTTATATATGCTATAAAATCCTAGGTTTAAACAGACCTGAAACGTCTTGAAGTGAAGGGAATTCTTCAAGTGAATTCCTGTGAGTGGACAACTCAAAATGTTCCAGTTGTTAAGCTGAATAGAAAGACACGAATACATGGGGATTACAGTACAAATAACCATTACCTCACATAGCCAGCTGACAAACATTTGACATACCACCAAATTGAAATAGAAGATGATTCTCAGGAGTATTTTACCATCAACAATTACCAACGACTGTATCGCTAAAGTACAATCGCCTTCAATTCGGCATGACATGCATCAGCCGCAGCTATCTGGCAGAGCGCCATTGACCTTGTTCTGCATCAAGTAGATGGAACAAGCTGTATGATGAATGGCAGGACAATCACAAGTTGATATGGTCAAGAACACCTACAAGTTGTACCACCATAGTCTTGTAGCTTCGTCAAGACATTGTCCAGATGCTGTAGGAGTATAGGTTACGAGTTAGAAGAAATGCCATTTTTTCAGGAGAAAGTCACCTTCAGAACACATGTAATTGACATCCACGGATTCTATAGCACTCAAGAGACTATAGCCATCGTTGAACGAGCACCAAAACCAACAAACAAGCAATGCCGAATGCTTGGTGTATATCAGACAACCGGCAAATGTTCGTCAAGCCTGTCATCACAGAAAAACGGTTTCTAAGCCCTAGACGGGAATCGAACCTTTCTAATGACCGGTGAGACACTCTAACCATTGAGCTCTAACCATTGAGCAAAGACTCAAATGGTGAGCTAAGGTGCAGGTTCTTCATATTTGCTGCCTAAAGGTCGAAGCCACGATATGATAATAATGATAAAAACAGTGAATGCTGAACACAATTGTTGTTTATGTAGGAGGTTCGTGTATATCAGACGATGGACAGACTCTTTTTATTTTAAAAGCAAACATGTTTCAGCATACCTATGCCATCTTCAGTGCGAAATGAGTAAAGTATTAACATACAAGATGATATATTCTTGTATCAAGTATCATGTAACACTACATATCATCTTGTATGTTAATACTTTACTCACTTCGCACTGGAGATGGCATAGGTATGCTGAAACATGTTTGCTTTTAAAATAAAAAGAGTTGTCGTTTATTTAAAATGTCTATTGACT
>JBAHVQ010215337.1:0-11628 GCA_036872915.1 Nanipora kamurai
CTGAGGATGGTTCTGAAATAGAATTGAAACACTGCACATCCATCCATGGATAGCGTTAAGTTGTCGCGAGAATATCTAATAAAGAGTTCTGCTAGCGGATATGCCACCGCGCGTCGACCGCGTAGCGAGTATCGCGGGCGCATAAACCCTTGATCTGCCCAAGAAAGATTGAATTAGTTAAATTTTCGCAAAGTTGACCGTTGCTTGAGCAACGGTTGCACCCCTCTAAATCCGCCCCTGTGATAAAAAGACTTGAACTGATGACAGTTTGCTGAATGCTCTTATCACAGTAAAGTGTTATAAAGTTAATAAAGTTGAGTTAATTTACTGGTCACATTTTGATATATTTACTTCAAAAACCTATAACATTGTTTATGGCAACTGGCTCAAATTTTGGCAATTTGAAATTGAGGTGGTCACTCATAACAGGTAAATTTTACATTTGGGACACTAAAAAGCTGTTGCTTGTTGCATCTGACAGGAGGTTGCTCATTCCACGTACATTTTAACTGCAAATCGTTTGTGCCAGGAAAAATGGTCATAAATGGCAGGTGATCATAAAACATAGAGGTTGTAAAAGTCAGGTTCTACTGTACATCAAAAAAATAACTGTGGCATAAAAAATCTCTAAATTTTTCATAGTTTTTTGAGAATAATTTTGAAAATTAGATGATAACCAAATTATAAAGAAACACACTGAGGCAAATACACAAAAGTGCATTTCTGTTGTAAAGGAGTTACAACATGGTAAGTTTACAAACCACAGTACATGTACAGTAGGTTTATGTGTGCTATTCCATACTTGGTTACCAATTCCTGTTAAAATTTAGCTCACTAGGGAGTCAACTTAATTTGCCATCATTCAAAAATATTGTGAAAATTTAATAAAATAGTCACAAAAAAGGGACAAATTTACGCTCACTTTGAGCAATGCCCTGCATACATGCAAATGAGTGAATGACAGTGGTTGTTATATACATGTAGCTGTGTTTTTGTTGCCTCTAATTTAGATTGCCATTGGTTGATTTATGGTCACATGGCATTAGACAAATCAAATGTATCATGTGTAGTCAATGCATGCAACAATTATTGACCACTCAGGGTACAATAGCTCAACAAAAATCCAGTTAAACAGCCTAAATTTGTCGAAAATTCATCAATAACCAAGCAGCATTATATAACAAAACATTTATGAACATCTGATCCCTGTGGAAACTGATTAGTTTTTGATTGAGTCTTGATGTTTTCCTTGGGATCAGACATTACCTGTATAATTACAGTATTCTTGTCAGCTCAGTGTAATAAAATAATTTATTTGTTTTATATAATTAGAATTGTGGGTTATCATTTTCTGTTATACAATAAGATTATGATATGGTGCCTTTAACCTTCAGGTTATATACCTTAAAAAGAAACCAGACGAAGCCTATCAACCTTTAATCAGTGGATGCTCTCCTCCATATTTACCTTTCAGGTTAGTGTGTTTATCTCTTTTATCAGTGCACATACTCTTTACTACTAAAGAGATGGTCCAGCAGAACAAAAACAATTTACCTGTAGTTAATACTCCTGAAATCAGCTACTTTAGCCTACACATAGTATTTTCAGTATTGTATGCACGATAGCATTATTGTGGTTATCTTGAATGGTGTACATTGTACAGTAAACTATACATCTAGCACCTTTTATTTCTGGAATTTTAGTGAATCCTAAATGTAAAGTTGCTGCACATTACAGTACAGTAATTGCAAAAAAGTGCACTGTATCTCTGTCTGTTTTAGACTTAATAGTTTTCACTGGGGAGAGACAGTTGTACCTACATGTACAGTACATGTAGAAAAGTAAGAACTGAGAAATCAGTAGAGAAGATTTTGCAAAAAATTGAAATGAGAATTAAAAAATGCATGTAAGTGGTCATGAAAGTGCAAGATTATGGGCTCAGATTTGACATGGCACTTTATAGACAGAGCCACTACACATTGCCATGACAATGTTCCTGTTTTCAGCAAGTTTATGTACAGTATAATCAGACTTCTTTGCTGGATCGCAGATATGCTGACTCTGATTTGTAAAAAAAAAAAACGAAAATTGTTACCCAACAGTTCTAGTAGACTTTCTTTTTTAATTTTCTTTTGACTTTAAATTGAAGAATTAAAAAATGCTAAGGTTGCACAAAAGTCAGGCCAGTACAGTATCTTGGCTAATCTTCAACACACATTTACAATGTCATGCATGCCCACACATCATGACTCTGTACGTAAAGTTCACATTTGCAATCATCACTTCATTTATTTTAGATGGGTATCGGTTCAAAGTTGGCTTCTTTTTTTCTTTTTTTCTTTTTTTTTTTTTGACTCTCCCAGGAAGATTTATAAGTAAAATCCCTAATTCAACAAGTAAAAAAAGTCTGATTGTAGGGAAAGGGTATGAGTAACAGCTTTGGCTATGATTGCTGTAATGATCGATGACCACAGTGACTAAGGCCGGCTACTTGTGCCTGTGGGTTTTGGGATCTTCTGAGGGGCTTGTGCCAACAAGCAGGCCTGTGGCCACTAATGCTACTGTTACATTCGAGACCTGATATCATGTTCTCTGGTTTCTTGGCAGAGTACTTCCTTTACACTTGTTCTACAGCGCTTGAACTTTGTTCAAAAGTGCCACCACAGCGTGCGATTTTTGATATTTTTGTTCTCTACAGTAACTGCTTTTATCGTCATGATTAATATCAGGCTGAGTCTACACGGATGTACGTTTTCATTTGAAACGTTTAAAACGATTAATTTTTGGTTACGTCTTTGAATCAGTGCGTCATTGTTATCGGATTCAACGTCGTTGCTAATGTAATTAGTTATTAAGTATGATTTTGCACTGAAATTTAGCTTTTTTTCTGTCAACACAGAGATGCATCTTTTGGTGCCTGTTCTTTTAATCTTTCTATCCTAGATTGCTTAAATGGCATTTATAAGGTAAGAAAACGCAGAATCAAGATTACTCATTACTTTAACTATTTTACAACAGGTTTGGTTGTGAAGATGTATAAGATTAGTGCCTTTTGATTTATGTGAAATTATGCCTTTTGAAGTATGTGATGATGTGTGACGTAGTGACCGCATGGCGTAGTAGTTTTGAAGAGTGAGACTGTAGACTGTTTATCGAAAGGAGGGTGTTCTGTACTTGAGAATAAAGCGTGGTTTAAACAAGATATTTTGAAGAGGAACTTCGAGGAGTTGTTCTAAGTGTATCTTGGCGCTTTGTTACATTGTCTTACATTATTTTACTTTGGCTATCGCCAGACAATTGCACTTGACAAAGAGATTGAAGACTTCCTGCCCAGAAAGGGTTACAGTGATCTGAATTATAGCAAAGCTACATCAAGTGTTTCGACTTTAAGTTCATAACTTGGTTGTAAATTCAGTCAGTTACGTAACAAATTTGTTGGACATCATTACAATTTCATAGGAAATTTCCAAGTGCTCCTGGGTACACTTCCAAAGGTACTTGGAAAATTTTCCTAATTTCCTGATATAATTTCCTGACCTCCTGCATTACGCTGAGCACTGGCTGGTCATAAATATAATCTTTCACAAGCAATGCGCATCACATACAATAGGAAGCTACAGTAGGAGCTTTCAAAAGGAATTCAGGCAAATTTATGGTAAACGTCGGGAATTTTCTAATGAATTTTGCAAATGCTCTACGGAAATTTTGCAAATTTTCTAAGAAATTTTGAATGAAGTTTTGCAAATTTGCCATTGTGATCAATCAAAACTGTTACCAACTAAGGGACCTAAAGTAAGAGCACCTGACGCAGTTTCTCAGTTACTTTTTTTAGCAAGATTAGTCTTCTGTTATTTTACTATTCTGAATAATTCTAGACTATTTTCATAGAAATATTGGACATAGAATGCGTGCTAGGTCACGTGACAAGGGGAAAATTGAAGATTATTTTTCCTTACAAATCTGCAATATTGGATTTACGTCTGGTGGCCGACCGTCAATAAACTTTTCGAAAAATAAGGCTCAGCTGTTGTACTGTTTTCCTGTGAGGTGGCAAGAATATCCACTTACCTAGTTTCTTCCATAAATTGCAGTATCATGCAAAATTATCATCAATGTTGGAAAAAGCCGTGTTTGTTTGGGTACAAAGTAGCGGTGGGGAGAGTTCATTTTCAACAAAGTGGCGGATTTGTAAGGGCAATCCTAAGGCCAAATCAAATAAAAATGGCGACCTACATAGTTTACCGGTCCAGATTACTGGCAGGAGATAGCAGTCCGTATTCTATGTCTAGTAATTCTTTGACGCTTTTACTCTGGCTAATGAAATATAGAAAATAATTTATACACAAAATATTCAGTAACGCCCACAACATTTGTGACTGCGTCTGTACATATTTAGCAGCAAGCAACTGTGTCGCTGATCCGTGAAAAAATGCGTATACCTTTGAAGACGAAAGTTTGGCACTGAGATGAGATTTCGTTTGACTAAATGGCAAAATTCTGAAAGTAAATAATGATTTGCACTCTCTTATTTGCTATTACCCTAATGCTCTTTAACCTTTTGATGAAAGAATGTCTCCCATTGACAAGTTAAGTTGTCTAGCGATAGTTTTAACACAACTGAATTCTAAAATAGTGTACTACAGTATTTATTCCAACAATAATCCGGAGATATGTTGTTGTACCTCAGGAGTCATTCAGCAGTTATACAAGTGGTTTCCAAGGATTCTGTTGATTGTTTTTCTTTGGTAGCATTACGTTTTGCAGTTTTTGTTATCAACTCTACAGTATATACTAGTGACATTTATATCTGTGAATAACATACAGTAAGAACTACCCTTTCCAGGAAGGACTGAACCTACTTGGTAAATCCCACCAGGCTACCCTAGTTACAGTATAACACATTTGTTTGAAAGGAAACTTATCAACAACAAAACCCAATTGCAAAACGTTACACGTACATATTCAAAGTATTTGTTTTTTCTTCATTCAGGCCTTGCAAAACAATTTTTTTAATTTTGATACCTTTGATGTTGAGGAATACGAACATTACGAGGTAAGCAATTTGTTTCAGTAATACATGTAATTATTTCCATCGAAGTAACTCGTAGGTGTAGTGGACTTTATTATCAAACTTTCCTCCGACAAGTAAAAATAACCCTTTAGACCGGTACAAATATCCGGCGATATTTACACTTTAAAGAAACCTGTTCAGAACCGGTTAGTTTGTTGTTCTAATCCCATTCCAGAATCATCCTCAGGGTGATATGAAATGATAAATTCAAGATTTGCTTATGAGCACAAATTCGTGCAGTGTAAGTAGGGCTCTTATTTTGCCGTAATTGGAAAGAAAAAAATTAAAGTTTAGGTTGCTGGATATTTACTACCGACTCGGCATAACACCGCGTGACTCGTAAAATATTCATGTACTTTACACTAAACTAATACTCTAACTACAGTACATGTGTCCCCACTCATTACGAAGCCTTACCCGCAGAAACTTGCGAGTGCTTGCACCTTAGTAAATGCAACTCCATAATTGCTTTTTATAGGATGTGCACATTTACAGCTCACTGAGGGCCTACTTAACATTACCAAAGTTTTTCTGTTCTGTCCGCCTTCGCGGGGCCTTTATTTGATCCTAAGTTTTGAAAATTCAATATTTTCGTACAATACCTGAGGTAATTCTTAAAAAATATAGTGAAACATTTACGGCGTCACGCACCTAAAACGCGTCTTTTCCTTTCCGAATCCAAAGACATTTTTCGATTTGCATTTTGAAATTTTTTTTGTTCACCTTGCAGTGACAGAAATTGTAGAACGTAGATGGCCATTTATAAAGAGATTAAAATAAAATAGGCTGCTAGCTTATTTTACGTACTTTTATTTGAGTTATATAATGAAACTTTATCGTTAATTTCAGAGGGTAGAAAATGGAGATTTTAACTGGATAGTACCAGGTAGATCGTTGATTATTGTGGTATTCCTGGCGACTTCTTTTTATAATCACTTTTTAATGTTAAGTGTTTCTCTTTCTTGTACATAGGAAAATTTCTTGCATTTAGTGGACCGCATAACAAGAGTAGAATTCATAATGGTAAGTTGACCAAGAAGAACAGGGTTAGGACAAGGTGAGGACGAAGCTGAAATGTATCCACGGGACTGACACGTGTTTTCACTTCATCAATTTTGGTCATCTCAATCAGCATCCTTTGTGGCTTACTTTGAAATATACTTATACCCAATAATTTATCAGGAATTTGGTTTACCGTACGCTAAAGAGTCTTGAACGTCAACATGCAGCGACAAGAATCCAAATATATCCCTGATATGCTTCGTGCACCGCGATCCTTTCATTTAAGTGTCTGTGTAGTGATGGAAACATAAATTTGGTCATTTCACTGAAAAATCTCTAGGAGGAAATACGAGGTGTAGTTGAGTTGTTTTTGGTGTTTTCTGATTGAGATAGTGTCAATCGCGATGCACGGGCATCGAGAACTATTTACTAGTTTGTTTATACAATTATAAAGTTTTATCCAACTTTTGCTTTGTACTCCGAACGGCGTGCCGTAGCCAAGATTTTTTTAGGAGGGTCAACCAGAGGCGTCGCTAAGCCTCCATCAATGGCGTTTATGAACTTTACCACGTCACTTTGGCGTCGAAGATGCAAACGCACCGAGGGGTTAGGAGACATTTATTTTCCCGTAATATTTCTGTATTTGAAGGCTTTAGATCAGCAACGGATCTAGGATTTGAATGAAAGGGGGCGGTCCACAAGATGATAGCAAGTACTGGGCATTATTCATCAGTCACGGACGTATCCTCTTTATAGGAGATCCGGGGTTATGCTCCCTCGAAAAATTTTGACTGCCAGGTCTTCTCCCTTTGGCGAGTAAAATTGTCTGGCATTGGCCGGAGTAAGATAACGAAAGGTTGACTGTGGTCGACTTTGGCAATGATAGAGTTAAAACGCCATTTTCGGCCGCATAAAGTTAAAAAAATGTGGATGCCTTATATTCGTCAAGTTCGATGAACGAGCAATACCCGACTTGTTTTCGAAGTAATTCTTTTTTTCTTGTTCTCGGATTAGTTCATATTCGATGTCTGTCGGTTTGCCCACAAGGTCGTAAATTTGCCGACTGAAGTACTTTTGGGGGATGTTCCACTCCACCACACTCCTCTTTAGCAATGGCTTTTGGGCCAGCAGCCAATTAATTGGAACTACTGTGACCCGGGTTGGTTGTCGTGACCCATAGCAAGTATAAATTTCTGACGCAACGCAGTACATGTGAGAAAGGCCATGGCACAATCCTCTCTCCCTTTAAATACGATAGTCAGACCGTGCTTAGCAAATCTGTTGCAGATCGAAATTGCGCGTGCTCCTCAAGCTTGTTAACTCAGAAAATCTATCTGAGCCCCTGACGCGAATTGAACCGTAGCTTTCTGATCGCCGGTGAGATGCTCTAACCATCGAGCTACGTGGACTAAGATGGAAGAGCGAAGGTTACTATTTGTACTGGTTCGTAGTTCACGTGTGTACTGCTAATTGACTAACTAATATCTATAATATATATAATTTAATGTGGACTACGCGACTTGTCGAGACTCCAGTTAGCAGTACACACGTCAATTACGAACCAGTATAAATAGTAACCTTCCCTCTTCTATCTGAGTCCATGTAGCTCAATGATTAGAGTATCTTACCGGCGATCAGAAGGTTACGGGTTCGATTCCCGCCAGGGGCTCAAATACCTTTTCTGAGTTAACAAGCTTTAGGAGTATACGCAATTTCGATCAGTATATACACCAAGCTACCACATGCCGCACATCGGCCAATATACATAAATCGGCGCATAAATCGGCCAATATACATAAATTTGTTATATTTCATGAAAGATAAGAGAAAATATGGGAACTTTATTTTACCGGTCTGAAAATACATTTTTCAATACTCGTTAGCATTTAGAGGGAAGGCGTTTTGGAATATGTTCTGACCATCAAAAAGCACACTGAGCCATTACAGTGAGTGTGAAAAAAAAAATGCTACCCTAATAAAAGTTGATTATTCTTCAAGAATCACTTGAGGAACAAAAGATAATCTGTAAAGAATATTAATAAAGCATGACTAGGGTACCTTTTTATTTTTTGGGCACGCACTGTATAACACAACAAGTTTCTCACCTGTCTTGATTTTGTCAGTTTAAGCTGTCTCACCAACATTCCGTATTTGTCATGTGTTATGACGTCCTGTAGGCATGGAATTTTGGACCGTCTCTTCTAAATTCCTTCAAGGAGTCTTCTCTGCTTAAATTTATTTCTATACCTCAGGGGTCTGATGTTCAAAACTTGGATAGCTTATCCAGCGGTAAGTCTTAACCACTGAACTGCGCTATCCAACCATTGAAATACCAAACGTAAATTTTATTCACTGAATGGGGAGATAACCAACTCTATAGTGTTATTCGCTAAATATGATTTACGTTTGGTTGTTCAAAGAATTAATGGCGCTGTTGACTTGTTAGCAGTTATCGACTGGATAAGCTATCCATGTTTTGAGTTAAACTTAATTACTTCACCTTTATTTTATTTAACTCTTTACCGGCAGCGCCGGACTTTTATTTTTTACTGTGGCTAACGCCAGACGATTTTACTCAGGCTAACGCCGGATGATCTTACTCGTCAAGGGGAGTGACACTGTCGGGAAAGGGTTAAACTTACATTCTTACTGATTGTTTTAGCCATTAATCATGTCTGACGAATTTTTCTGTTTAATTTTTAAGGCTATCCTTTACATGCGCCTGAATCTTACATTCCTTATTTCCGTAAACACGGGATTAATGCAGTGGTTCGCCTAAACAAGAAAATGTACGAGGCAAAAAGATTCACGGATGCTGGCTTTGACCATTATGAATTATTTTTTAATGATGGTAGCGTTCCGGTTGATTCGATTGTTAGGTATGAACAGTTTCTGTGCGGCCTTGTTAGATTTCTATGAGGATGCCACATTGAACCAAAGTTGTTCTTACTCACTTTTATATGGAGGTGGGTCCCTACAGTTTCTATAAGTACATGCTGAAGTTAATGAGTTCTTCATTTAATCTAGAGGATATTTCAATCTTTAGCGAAATGTAAGTTCAATTCAGAGTATATTTGACTGTCGAAATAATGTGATAAACATAAACCCAGCAAATTGTATAATTATCAATAATTACCATGGCGACGAGCAGATGAACTTTGGTATATGTTTACGGTTGTGATAATTAAGACTCATTGGGCCAACTGCAGAAACGGAGTTTATGGTTAATAGTAATAAAAGTATGTTTAAAGTACCTTGGTAAACTAGACATTGGACTACGATGAACTGTTATTTAGCAATTCGCTGCCTAATGCTTAAACAGTATTTAACTTAGTCAATGTTTCTGCAATTTGGGTCATAATCGTCGGTTTACCTCGGTAGATATTTCACTGAAGCACAGCGTAGCAAAACATTGACGTAGTTAGTCGAAACAGGTTTTTAGTAAAAAAGTTAGTAGATTTTGAAAATTTTGTCTTGGGATAAACTTTGAGAATCACACATGTCGTTACTCTTACTTTTGTTTTGCCTTATTTCCAAAGTAAAAAAGAAATTCACCAAAGCAACCCCCCGAATATTAGTATTTTCGTGGATGGGGGAAGTGCTGTCGTATGGAATGACAACTCGACAAGATCAATGTGCCGAGACATGTTTTCTTGCCAATTCCCTATCAGAAATTACCCTAGGTAGCTGCATTAAGATCACGTGATGGTATTTCGTTACTTACTTATTTCGTCTCCGTTTCAGGCGCTTTTTAACGGTTGCAGAGACAGCCACTGGTGGTATAGCGGTGCACTGCAAAGGTATTTTATGCAATGTGAACTTGTCAGCTCTACAAGCTTCAACATAAGCTGCTTATCAGACTATCAGCAAACGTTCATCAAGCTCGTTCTCTCAGAAAAACAGTACTGAACCCTTGACGGGAATCGAATCCGCAACCTTTTATTTATTCATTATTATTATTAATCTTATTTGGATACGGTAATCCTTCAGTCTACTAATAGTCTGCTTGGTATAATCAGATGTATACCAAGCTCCCATATGAAGCCAAATTTTTATTCGGTATTCAGTATTTTCATCATTATTATTATATCGTGGCTTTCGCTTAGGCAGCACATATCACCAACCTGCATTCTAGCTCACCATCTGAGTCTCGGAAGCTCAATGGTTAGAGCGTCTCACCAGTTATCAGAAGGTTACGGGTTCGATTTCCGTCTAAGGCTCAGGAATTGTTTTTCTGAGACAACGAGCTTGACGAACGTTTGCTGGTCGTCTGATATATACCAAGCTCCCGCATCAACCAAAATTTGTGTTCAACACTCAGTATAAGGTGCTTATGTTGTACATTACCTGTGTGATCGAGGCTTATACATCCAAAATTTCATTATCAGCATATGGTTTTGACTCTGTTACTGTACTACGTTAAATATTATTCAGAGATATAATTAAGTAGTCGACAACTCCCTCATAATTTATTTTAGAATCGAAAATAACTTTTACTAGGCTTTACGAAATATTTTTTGACAATTTGTAGCGGGTCTTGGACGCACTGGTACTCTTATTGGTTGTTTTCTCATGAAACACTATCGATTCACTGCGGCAGAAGCAATATCGTGGATTAGGTACGTTAGTTGGTAATTAGTTGGCAATTTCATTGTCTCCACGTTAGATAGGGCAATGATGAAGGTCTGTGCACCGCTACGTGCTATCATTTTCCGTTAAGGGGGGCTAGAGAGGTACAGTGAAGTGGTCGTCCAGGGCGTTCGAAGGTATGGTCCCCAAAAATTTGGAATTTTATTTTAAACTTGCTAAAAGGCATTATGGGCGTTCTGGCTGATAATGAACGAGAGAACTTAAGCGTGATATACAATATACAGAAGTGTATCCACCGCATTGACAATCGTTCACTTTATATTGCAGGATATGCAGACCCGGTTCCATCATTGGACCCCAACAGAACTTCCTAGAAGAGTAAGTAGTACCTTTGTTGCACGTATGTAACATAAACGTCTCAATCTGTACGTTAAACGAAATTATGCTTGGTCTAATATGAACGTGAGAAGAATACTATACTTTGCTTAGATTTGCACAATTTTAATCTTTGGTTTTCAGGAAAATATAACATCTCCACATAAATAATGAGAGCGACAGTGGCTTGGCCACGCCTAGGTTTTGAGGGGTGCTCGGATCCTAAAGCACGACTACGGAAAATTTTCGCCATAAAAGTAAGCTTACGAGAAGAATTCTGTATTTTTGGCCTGATGCGGCCAGCTTCAAGGCATTTAACCCTATCCGGGCTGGCCTATTTGCCTCAAAATTTCTGAAGGGAACTTCGCTCCCTGTAATTTTTTATTATTATAGCTGCTTTAATGAAATTTGATACGAATAATATTAGGACCAAGAAAACAAGTCTATCTACCTACCTACCTACCTACCTACCTACCTACCTACCTACCTACCTACCTACCTACCTACCTACCGACCTACCTACCTACCTATCTATCTATCTATCTATCTATCTATCTATCTATCTATCTATCTATCTATCTATCTATCTA
>JBAHVQ010215368.1:0-11621 GCA_036872915.1 Nanipora kamurai
ACAGCATTAAAATACTTTCTTTATCATATTCAAATATTTTCAAGTAATTTCTGTTTTTTTTTAAAGCAAAAAACTGACACGTTTTGAACATGATTGTAAAAAAAATTGAGAAATTTGACAAATTTCACTACTCACCCCTCCCCCCTTAAAATATTGGCATAGCTGAGAGTAACAGATTGCTATCACATATATTTGTTAACTAAAGGTAATTTACTTTTCAAAAAGTGGTGTTAGCCTTTGTCCCTCTTGGTGGTACTGACAACCCCCCTGGCTCATAGACTATATACCTGTACATGTAGTTCTGGAAGACACTAAAAACGAAATTACCTGATGTTAGAAATTTCTTTACGAAACATAATGGGACGGTCAAACATGTTTTACAGATGCTCAATGTCCTGCACGTGATATGGTACATCTACAGATTTTGTAGTCAAATTTTAGCAAACAAATAGCGACAGTGCTGCAAACAAAACTGCAATTACATGTAGTTTATAGGTCATCCTTGGCTCAATCTATAAAGTTCCAATCCACGAATTTTTATTTGCCATGGCAATTCTCCTTCATTGTTAAGCCATTAACTGAACTCTTCCCTCGTCTTTTTAGCCTCGTTTGTGCAGTTTCTTGGAACAGTAGGGTGTAAATTGATAAGAGACGCTGGTGAGATATCCCCTTCTCCATGTTCCTGGGATAATATCCCCAGGGTAGGTGGACAATGGATACTTCTACTACAAACATCACCTTGTAGCCAGTTACAGAGAGTCAGTACAGCTACAATCTAGGACACATAAGTTATCTTCAAGGTTTTGTTAATATATGTAACTACGGTAGTACCGATGAAACAAAACCCACCCCCCGCTCCCCCAATACAATGTTGAGTAAATGTGAACTGCAGGAGTGCATAACATAGACAAATGTGATGAAAATCACAACACTGTGAGGGGGGCAGGGGTGCTTAAAATTTTAATGAATTTATGATAGATGTCCCGGTACTTTTGGCCACGATTGTCTGCGGATGCAATTACAACTATTAATGAAGAAATACTATTACTACAATTCGTTTACCTGTACTTTTGGTGACTAATTGTATGATTAGTAAAAGTAAGGTAAAGTTCCTGTATTTATACTGGGTAACCCTATCAGCTAAACCACGCTGTCCCTAGAGGTCCTGTAAGGGTCATCCCTCATGGGTCCAGTGTTACTACAGGAGGAAACTGGAGAAAACCTGCGATGTTTGGTAGAGTCAAAATGGACAACACTCTTCTCACATGTGACCAAGGTAACGTTAATCAGAAAACTGCACGTAGCCAGAATCAAACCCCAGTCACAGAGGTGAGAAACATGTGCACTACCACTGTGCCACCAACACCCCTCAAGTAGTGTATTCAAGTTGGTCTGATGGACTATATTAATATAATTTAATGAATAAGGTGGGCTAAAACAATAGGAAATGGGCCATACTTTGATATAGTATCATCTGGTAATGGCATCTGGATGGAATACAACGTTTTGTAATAAACCTTATAGTTTTCTACGGATGGACTCACAATTTTTGTAAATCTTTATTATCGTTTAATAATTTTGGCACTTTATGACAAATTTATTTCGAAATATATTCTTCAGGTAGTGATGGGCAATCGTGACCATTGGGTCAATACTATGGCAGACAGGTGTTCAATTTCACATTCGCTATTTAGTGACATATCTTAGACGAAACTTACAACTTGGATACATTTCCATTTCGCTGATAAAGAACTTCACTTCATCCAAGTTATAAATTCACATTTACATAATGAACACCCGTGAATGGTTTATATTGTTACATACAGCAGAGTGAATACGGAGATGTTTCCAATGGGACAGTTTTTTTTTGAAGAGCAGGTGATTCATATAGTTCATGAGAAGGTTGCTGCGCTTGCAAAAACTCTAGGAAATCGTATCATTAAGGCAAATGAGATGCAAGACATCACTGAAATTGATCTGGCAAATCCAGAAGTCTTCAAAGAAACTGAATCAATTCACCTTGGTGGCACAACCAAGTTCACCTTGCAGAGGCTTCTGGTTCAAGGGGATATTTCTCAAGTTCAGTATGATGTCTTCAAAGCTGCCCAAGAGTATTTCAAAGCTTCTTTTGAATATATTCTGAAGAAGTTTCCAATAGCTGATGAAGTGATGCAACACAAAATGGATTGATGTCTTAAACTGACTAGAGGCTGAATGGGGAAGTGTTGAATTTTTCCAGACCAAGTTCCAGTCATTTTTCAACAATATGGACATTGATAAATTATATGATGAAGATATTGGTGATAAGGCATGGAATGAAGCCAAGGTCATTGATGAGTCAGTTGATGATATAGAGGAATAACATTACAGAGCAGATATTTTGTGGTGGTATATTGCTCATATGCTAATACCAGGATCAACTACCCGTAGGTTCCGTTACCTACATAAGAACAAGATACATAGTAGATCATCATTAAAGCTTGATGGGAACCCTTTCCAATCTACTTACCATGTAGTTACAATACCCAGAATCCTCTGTACCTTGTTTCAGTTGGAATCCTGATGAAGCTCTTCTGACTGCCTCCAAGAAGGCAGCCAAAGCGTACAATGATGAGCACAAATCATAGAGAATATTTTTGTTATTTTCAGTATGATTAACATATACGTTTGTGTTGAACTGCAAGTTACATTTTAGTGGTGATATGAGATATCTAGAATATTTGATTCACCTAATAGAGTATCCTATGAGAAGTTACAATCGTTGTAAAGAGATTTTAGAATAAAAACGAGGAATCTCCAGGTTTTTTATCATTGCATTTTGAAAAGTTGGCAGGTCTGAATAAACACTTTACCCAACATAAAGATTTTTATTACAAGTTCGAATCATGCTGAATGGCTATCCCAGTGTTTCAAAATATAATCTTCAATATGCACTATAATGACAAATGACTGGCACGATGCCCATGGTAGGCTGTATGAAAACCTACAGGATGTGACAATCGCTTGTCTCCACTATAGTATATGCCTATGTGTGTTATCGGCCACATTACATGCATAATTTGATAAATAAAGCAATTGCTGGTACTACTTGAAGTTTAAGTAGAAGTCTGTGTCTGTTGTGCAGTACAAGAAGAGACTGTGACGGTGACAGCTGCTCCTGAATTTGTTATAGTTACTGAACTAACTCAAGTCGTAGAAGGTTGGACATTAGTTGACGTAGCCACTGCCAGAGTTGTGCCTGTCAGTGATTGTGCTGATGTGGAAGTAGAAGCAATCATATTCGTGAATGAAGTTATTTCCTTTGACTTCTTTTCATCTAAGGACTCTATGCCTCTAGCATCTAAAGAAAGGTGAGTACTTCAAGTAACCTCCCACAACACACCGAACGTGATTCAGTACCGAGGTGCAAATGTTCAACGTACTTGAAAGGCAAATTATTTGATTGAAATAATTTGCTTTAAAATATAGTAGCCTAATACATCAAGACTAAATAGTACACAACGCTTCTAGAGGTTGCTTTTATAGACCGTTATGTGTTTTGATTTTTTTAAATTTAACTATTTAATGTGCCCATCATCCCAGGGGCCCACAACAAGTTCTCATTGTCTCATCCCTGGCCAACACGCCCCTGATTTCAGGTAGTCTTGACTAAATTTGTAGGTCAGCTAGTATTTCATGGGTGCTTCTGGTAATTCATGGAAGAGTGCTCTCACACAATGAATAGCCACCAGGAATCCAAGAAAACCAGTTTTGTGCCGCGTTTGGTACATCAGTTTTCCTGTGGAATCTTTCAAGCCAAGAATGTACAAATATGCCTCAACCTAAGAAAGGATCCCAGGGTGCCTTGTTATTGATTTGCTGAGCTGACTTATATCCTCTTGCACATGGGTTTCTCGAATTCAAAATATCAAATAGCCGATCCAACACACAAGTAAATTTCACAGTTACTTCAAAGTTTTGAAACTGCATCAATTTCAGAACACTAGAAGAATACTCATTGCATCAGCCACACTAGCGCTAGAATCATGCTTGCTTGGGCTTAATCCACTTAAACCTGTCAACAAGTCACCTTCTAAGCATGCTTGCTCATGTGACTGCGCAAAAGGCAAAATTCAAGCACACTTGTAAATTGATACGATTTGCCTGAAATTTCAAAGGTGCCGAACCTCGGCCCAAACACACTACAGAGTGTGTTTGGGTCGTGCTAGGATGTGAAATGTAAGTGGATTAAAAACTTTAACCAATAACATTAGTTTGCTTGCTGGCAATATGGTACGCGCAAAGTTCAAATATTTTATAGCGCCTGATTTTGTGAAAGATGTCGCATACACCAAGTTCAAACAATTCCAAAGACCTAAATGATGCTGGTATCTTCTATCCAAATCCCTTTGCGTTCAATGGAAGCTTTCCTGGTATTCCTCGTCCTCGACTACAATTTATGAACCACCACCAACAATTCTATCCCTACTTTCCCACTCCACTACCACAACGTCAACAGCAGCCTATACAAGTACCAACTGCACATGCCAACAAAGTGTCCTCTTGTGCATCAACCAGCGTTGAAGTTGAGAACAGTGGAAATTCTGCATCCAGTTCAACGGCAAGCCACATGTGTGATGGAAATGGCGCCAAAACTGCAACCAAATGGCGAGAAGCAGAGACTGTGGTTCTTGTCAGTGAATGGTTGGATAGGATCGAAGACGTTGAGAGCACAAGAGCAGCAGAGACCTGGTGTAAGATCATGGATGAGGTAAACAAGGTTGTTGTAAACCACAGAACTGTGAAGCAGTGTAAGGATAGAACTAGGATTCAAAAAAGTATACAAGGAAGCGAAGACAAACAACAAAACCAGACAGCCACCACAAACAAGCCCATATTATGAGTCGTTTGACATTGTGCTTGGTACACACTCCGTTGTAACAATGCCAGGAGTTCTACAAAGTGGACAAGCTTCAGAAGGCTTGAATAGTTCTCGAGATTCCATAATTTCTGATGAATCAGATGAAGAATCAGACCTAGAGAACACAAACTGGTCTGATTCTGAAGTATCTGCTACAAGTAGCACTCATAAAGCCAAGCGAAAGCCCGCGTCACGGCTGCAAGTGCTATGATTGACCATACCAAAAAACTGCTCATCCTGCAACAATCTCAAACTAAGATGATGGAGAGCGCTCAAAAAAGGACAGAAGATTTGATTCTTAAACTCAAGACAGAGCAAAGGAAACTAGATGAAGAGTCTTGAAGAAGAGATCAAGAATTTTTTTGCGAATGGCAGAAATTTTAAAAAAGTAGGCATGGACAAACAAACATTTTTAGACCATTTAATAAATACTTGAAATTATTATAATATAATATTAAAGTTTCTGAGAACAAAGATATATCAAATAATTACCATATGTGATCATACTATATTATCATATATTTTTCTAATAAAATCAGTTTAATACATATATTTTCTCACATCTTTATCATCTATATAAAACTTAACGGTCAATATCGTTCAATCACTCGTTCCTACCGAATTTATTTGGAATTTGCCAAGCAATATTCATATACATAGGTTTATGGTTAAGCTAAACTCGCTACAATTGAGGAGCGAATGTGTTGCGTTTTACGGAACATTCTCCTGATGTCTAGTTTCGCACTCTCGCTCAATAGAAATTACTCTGCGCAAAACTTCATCAAACTCTTCACCGGCTTCTTGGCAAAAACTATGAAGGATACAGCAAGATAGTATTACTTCTGGGATGTCTTCAAAGCAGTTGTCTAGGCCTTTCAAAAGAATTCTCCACCTTGCCTTTAGTATTCCAAACGCTCTTTCCACACTAGGTCAAGCAGAAGATAGGGTCTTGTTGTAGCATCGTCGAGAACAGTAGAGAGGAGCACCATTAGGAAAGGGCTTCATCAACCAAGGCAGCAAAGGGTATGGCACCATCACCTTAGCTAGTGGCTCAGTTAGGATTTCACCATTCTGAGCTCTCTGAAAAAGATCGCTTGACCACAGAACCCTCGCATCATGCATACTCCCTGGGTAACCGATAGCAGTGCCTAGAAAAGATAAATTTTTGCCAACCACTGCTTGCATGATAATGGTATAATGATGTTTCCTGTCAAAGTAGTCGAAGGGTTCCTCTGGCGCAATTTCGATGCAAGTTCCATCAATAGCTCCAACTGCTTGTAGAAATCTGCAATCATCTTGAAATAGAGCTAGAGGTATTGTTGTTTCATCACAGTTCATTGGGAACTTTATATATTGATTTGATGATTTGTTAAGGGCCTGGCAATAAATTTCCAACATCAAAATGCGCACCAATAGAACGAAAACTTGAACCCACTGCAAGTTTTCTTTGTTTTGATGTAATGGAAGGATTGAATGCAGTGGATTTCCTGCACAAGTTGCTCCAGTTTTTAGCCCAATTTAACCTTGAGTCCAAGTTTATTAAAGGTCAAGCAATGGATTACTATTCAAGAATGGCTGGCATCCACGGAGGATTACAAGCTTTGTTTCACGAAATTACTCCATCTGCACTGTTACGCTAGTGAAGACAGCAACAAGATGTGTACCTTGAAAGTCTTTACACTTTTTTGTTTCCAGTCCAAGGAGAATTACACTGCTGCACAAATCTCAAGAACAGGCAAAACGATGATCTGAGATGCCAAAGTCCCTTTCAGACACATGGTGGGCAGCAAGAGCAAATGCTGTAGAACATGTGAGGGACAACATTGATTGTTATCTCAGTGCTCTAGAAGTACTTATGGAAGAAAACCAACTTGATGCATGTGGTCTTGCAGATGCACATGGTCTGATAAACAGACTTAGCTTTGAATTTGTTTTCATGCTTTATTTTTGGTTTGATGTCCTAGTGATAATGAAAGCTGCCACAGACAAAGTTCAAGGCTCCTTCATGAACATTGGTGTATCACCCAATCGATTGAAGCACGCAAGCGAGCTAATGATGACCACTATGAAGATACCATCGCAAAAGCTGTGATCTATTGCAATGGTCTTGGCTTCAAAACGGAGTTTCAAAGCAGGAGATGCCAACGAAGGACAGCGTTTCTGGACAAGCTTCGTAAATCTGATGCTGATTATCCTGCCGTGGAGGCAAAGGGTAGTTTTAAAATCAAAGTATATAATGTTGTTCTAGACACTATCATCACAGACCTCAAGACATGCTTCAATGATACAACAGTTGGCATTTTTAAGACCTTTTGCTGTATTTCACCAGTTACGTTCCTTAGCCAGAATGAATCGGACGTCCCTGCCGAATCAAGTTTAGAGCAACTGAGCATGTTATGCCAATTTTACCATGGCGACCTCCCTTCGAGTGAAGAGGTGGTGCTCAAATACAAGAACATGCATGTTCTCCTCAACACCTGGGAGTTTGAAGATCTTTTGTTGTTTTTAATGAAGCGCAATTTGAGAATATCGTTATGTTTTTGAAACCCTGCCTCACCTTACCCGTCTCATCAGCACATGATGAAAGAGCGTTCAGCTGTTTGAAGCGTGTTAAGACGTACTTGAGAAGTACACTGTCCGAAAAGTGACTCTCAAACCTCGGATGCATCTCCATCAATCACAAACTTAAGCCAAGCAATAATGTCTTTTTGGGCGGACTTACCAAAACAGTACTATTGAAGCTTTTAGATAATGGTGACATCTCCCAAGTACAGTACAACAAGATTTTTGATGCTGCTAATTGCTACTTTAAATCTGCACTGCTCTACATGCAAAAGAAGTTTCCTTTGACTGATGAGTTACTTGCAAGTGCCAGGTGGGTTGGTGTATCCAGAAGGATAGAAAGCAAATAGGAATGCGTGGAATACTTTTTATTTTATAATCTTGAGGTATATCTATTCGATATACCTCAAGATAAACTATTTGATGAATTTTCTGATTATCAAACATTAACTGATGATAACATTGGCCAGTCTGCATGGGAAAAAGCAAAAGTAGTTGACAGTGAGCCCGAGGAGGATGGAGATTTGTCAGTTTTTCATTACAGAGTGCGTATCCTGTGGTGGTACATTGCCAACCTTAAACTTCCTGGCAATAGCACTCAGCGTTTTAAATATCTGATTCGTGTTGCTGAAGTAGTTGTTATCCTTCCTCATAGTAATGCTGAAGAGGAATGATTATTTAACATTGTTAGGATGAATGAAACTAGATGGCACATTATCAAGCATTCTATTTATGAAATATGCATATCCGGAATCAGAAGTGCCTTGCCATTCTTGGGTGCCTGATGAAAAGATTTAAGGATTGGAGTGTTAAAATCTGAAAAATATAAGTTAATTAAAAAGATATTTGATACCTCCAGATATTTTGCACAATCTCCAGATTTTTCACCATTTTTTTTAAATCTCCAGATTTCCATTAGCTAAGGATTGGCAGGTCTGTTGGGTTGCCAGATTGACTTTCATCTTTTGTTGTTGCCACTTAATATGTGCAACCTTTAGCTTGTTTCCTAACTGCAGACCCTCTCTATCTTAAAGCTTCTGTAAATCAACGATATAGTGTCAGCAAATTCGATTGTTATCTTCATCCATCAGTACACCACCTTCAGCTAGAGTATTCCTCACCGATTTCATCACGTGGCAAACATCCAAAAAAAATGTGTATATTTCCATGACCATGCACTGGATGAGGGAAGTATGCCTGTAAGCTTTCTGGATCTAAACATGCACATAGTTCTTTCAACATTATAAAATGACAATAAGACGCATAACAAGTGAAACAACCTGCACCCCTGTATTGGTGAGATGCTGAATGCAGATGTTCACTAGGTTTGCCCTTTCTGAGCCACTTAAGGCATCAATGAAAAAGTACCCACATGGAACTTTCTAGGTCCCATTAACATGGACCACCATGAAGACCAATGCTGTAGGTGATGAATCATCCTTCTCAGGATCATTCCCTAAATCAACAAAGCCTCGAAATTTCTCACAGTCCCAAGCCAATTGCTGATGAATTTCCATCTCATCTACCATAAAGGAGCAAGCAATTTCCCGTTGGTTTCTTCAACTTTCAACCTCAGGAATTGAAATGCTGGTTCGGTAAATCTTGGATCAGCTGCCATTTTACTATACCACTTTCAAATTCGGGTTTGGCTTGGGAGTCAAATGTCTCACATACAAACTTGTCGGCTCTTGAACAGTAAAATTGCAGGATCGTTGCAAACGACTTCAGCTCTGGTTGTACTTACAACCTTTCCCTGACTTCCCGTAAGTCATTCTTTTCATTAATTCCAATGGAACTCCAGAAAAAAGGTTTGACAAAGCAGCTGTTCATAGCTTGAAGAAATCATCTGCCTATTTCTCAGATCATCCACCGTGGTTTTCAGAGACTTTATTTTAGTCTTCAGGCAACGAGATTTCT
Source organism: Nanipora kamurai (assembly GCA_036872915.1). NCBI lineage: Eukaryota > Metazoa > Cnidaria > Anthozoa > Scleralcyonacea > Helioporidae > Nanipora > Nanipora kamurai. Next base: position 9,380 of record JBAHVQ010215368.1, read on the forward strand.
GACGACCTGAGTCGTAGTGGCTCAATGGTTAGAGCATCTAACCGGTCATCAGAAGGTTGTGGGTTCGATTCCCGCCTAGGGCTCAGAAATCGTTTTTCTGAGGAAACGAGCTTGACGAACGTCCTCTGTTGTTCTGATATTTACCAAGCTCCCACATGAGCAGGCTCTCTGCTCAGTGTTTAAGTAACGAGATTTCTGTTATGACATTTTCAGTTTGTGCTCCAATTTGACCATCTTCTCCAACCTTTTTTCATTGATTTTCCCAGGTGAATCTTTTCTGACACAAACATGGTCAATTTTGATCTTGATGGTTGCTACTTCACTTTCAGGTGACTGGACCCTCTTTTTGGGTAGTTTTCTTTCATTCACTTCCTAAAAATGTTTGCTTGTTATGCTGAGAGGTAATCGTGAAGTTCTAAATGTTCTTATCAAGAGGAGTTTTAATCAAAATTTGGTTTAAATACTTAAGTGTTTATTGCTATAATTATATTATTCTTTAGTTCTTGTGATTTTGAAGAGCAATTTCCTATGAACTTTCAGATGCTCTGGAGACTGTACACATAACTAATCCATCACCATTGATGAGATATCTCTTCAGTTCTGAGTTATAACTCACTTGACCTTTGTAATTAAGTCCAATAAAATGTTTTGAAATTCTGAATGTAATAAACATAATGAAGACTGTAAGCATATGAAATAGAGGGCAAAAAAAATAGAAAGAAGAGGTCTTGCAAATAAAGGACAGCAAACAAAAAGAATTACTGTAGTCGGAAAGGTACAATGCTTTTTAGAAGTGTAAGACCGTACCATACTATTAATTTAGACTTAACAATAGATTTAAAGGAAACTTATGAAAATTTAAATTTTTAACTTCTCAAAGATCCATACCATCCAGCAGCAGGAAAATACTGAGAGACAAGTTTTATATATAATATATATAATTCTGAAGTGTTAGGCCAGGAACGTTGCAAGACTTTGACATACAGGTAACTCTGAAAAGTGTTCCTTAGATGTTTATAATCTTTGTTATCTTTCTGTGTTCGATTATGACGATGAAACAGACAAAAAAAAAAAAAAAAAACAGCTCAGTATACTGCACTAAGTTTCTTAAAAAAACACACACAAGCTGATAAAAACCTTTTATTTTTACATTTTGGTTTCTTTCACACTTGGCACACCCAATGTAAAACTAGTTAACTGTATTAATTAGTTATGCAATTAGGCCATATTTGATATATCAATATTATTTCAACCTGAGTCGAGAGTTAACATGACAACTATCTGTATGAAATTTTACAAATGTTTACTCCTGTTAGCCTCCAGATCAGGTTAAAATTTTGTTCAAGTTTCACATAAATATTCCAAAGAGATATAGGAAATCCCAAATATATCTTGTAAGCAGTAACACAGTATACAACAAAACACCAATGTTAAAGGTAAAAGCAGCAAATACCAGTCACAAAAAAATACCAAAATCAGCAGTAAAACCCAATATTGTAAAAAAATGCAAGTACTCCTCACTCTAACAGTAATAATCCTTCTAATTTTACTAAATATATTTGCTATGGTAAAATGATATTCACAGGAGACTTTGTTATGATATCAATACGGATATTGGGCCTAAAATTTTGACAAAACAACCATGGCCTATTTAAATTTGCTGTACTAACTGTAATATTCCAACTCCTAAAGGAGTACTGCATGTATTATACCTTCTTCAGATAGCCTGAATCTTGTTGGAATCGCACCTTCCCTCAATCTTTGTTATCCGCCTGTTATGATCAGAACAGATTTGGGAATGAGCACTTGCAGTCCAAGCCTTCATCAAATCAGGGTTTTTGGAAATCTAAAAGGAGAAATACATTTACAGATATACAGAAAAGGTTGTAGTGAAATTCCCATCTTTGCCAACTAAAACCCGAGTATGTATATTTATATCAGTTGGTAAGTGTAAATTACTATAGCGTGGTCATCTATAGACCACAAGCACTTTTTAAGCCTGAAACACGCTAGGCAGTCGCTGTGGTTGCACAACCAAAGCGACCACTTTGCTCAGCTACTAAGTTTTTCCAGGGGCGGATCCAGCTCAAAATCTGACCGTTGCTGGGAAGTGTCGGCCGCGCCGAAGGCGCGGAATTTCTAGGGGGGTCCGGGGGCATGCCCCCCGGAAAATTTTGAAATTTTAAAACTGCAGAAACAGCGTTTCCTGCATTTTTAAAAGACATTTTTAATAAAAATGCAG
>JBAHVQ010215379.1:0-10000 GCA_036872915.1 Nanipora kamurai
TCAAAGACCACAGTCTAGTGGCCGAAAGCTCGTCAAAATAAATTATAATCTTGGTCAGAGAACGTCTCCAATCATTAAGAATATTTTTGTTGTTTTAACCAAAATTATTCTTAAAAAATTCTAGGTAAGAAAAATATTCTTAGTATACCGACAAGAACAATTATGGTTGTTTTAAGCAATTTTTTGCTTAAAACAAGTATTTTTTTTTCTTGAAATAAGAATCACGATTTTGCTGTGTATTTTGCAATGATATGTGGTGCTTATATAAGTAGTTATCGACCGGGATTATCCTTTTTAAATACACAAAAAAATGAAAATACACCGAACACAATAACAACCATATGTAGATATCACCTTTATTACACAATCAGAAGATTCATGAGATATCCCAAACTAATAGACCAATATGATGTATCAAAAGTTAAAAATTATTTACCTATTAGGCACAAGGAGTACAAAAGTGTTGGTGTTGATGGAGATGGTAACCATTTTATGTTCATAAGTTATTTAGAAAATAGTGATCATGACTAAGCTTTATAGCTTCTGAAAGTAATCATTTGACAAGAATAGGCTAAAAATTGCTACAAGAATCAATTCAAATTTATGTTTACAGTGTTTTAGGAGCTCAAGCAAGAACAAGATGGAGTAATGTAATTGACGGTGCAAAATCAATACAAACAGAAGATGTTTTCAGGAAAATAGTAGAAGATACAATAATTCAAAGTTACAGTATGTTACAACAACAACATCAAATATGCGAAGAGCAATTAATAGCACAAATATTACATTGAACATGGCTATATCACCAGAAATATTGCTTATTCCATCTAGAATGATTATACTAAAAGAACCAATTAAAGGTTATTCGAATATTTTATTAATGCCAAGTAGAGAAACAAAAATCAGTGTGAATAATAATATCAATTATGTTGGTATAAAAAAGGATCCACGGCTAAAAAGGTACATCAGGACAAAGCACCATCACATCATTTGGAAACCCTTGATAACCACCAAATAAGTAATCAAAAAAAAAAAGAGCCAAAGAAAGACGCAATTGAAAGTAAAGTTCTAACAAAAACTACTGACGACCACAGTAATGATTTAACAGTGGTGTTAGGTTTTAGTGCTGTTTGAAATTATTATCAAAATATGTTATAGTATAAATGAGTTTATTTTATGGATATGTTGATGAGTACTTATCTAAACGAGGTGGTACAGTGGATGGAAAAGTGATATTGAATAACGCTATTGTGACAAAGAACCCATTAGATAAATATGATATCGTCAATTTTGTGTTGAATGAGTTTAAAAAAACTTCATCTATTTATAAAGTTGATCGCGTAAATAGTAGTGAAGTCACTTATAATAGCGCTAGGAGGATAAGTAAACTGTACGACCAAGCGTTATCTCAAAATGATGCTTGGCAAAGAATTATTAATTATAGACCCACGCTTTGCACTAAAAATAATAGATGAAATAGTAGGTATTTCCTTTCCTTTAATGGAGACCAACGGACGATTTTAGAACTTGATTTAAACTCTTCATCTGGAGTGAGTGATATAGTAGACATTTTTATCGTATACAGATTGAAAGCTTATGATGCTAACAACTTTTGGATAAGGAATTGTTTATTCAGTCATGAAGGTGGCAATTACGATAAATTTGCTTGCTTTCTACCTAATGGAGATCTGGTTGTGTCAGGCACTACTAATAATTATATTATTTATATAGTAATAGGAAGTTGCAAAAAAGCTAAAGCATTGTATAAAAATAAATCAAACGCTGGGGAAGTGAATAAATTGTGTTGTTTATCTATACATTGGGATGTCAATAAGCTCCCCTTCGACAAATATGAGCTCTGTCTATTGTAATGGCAAAAATCTCTGTAATTTCACTGCTAGAAGTTTACAAGGAAGAGATAAATTGACCTCAGGAAATCTAAGCCCTCTTTGAATTGCGCCGTTGAAAGGTGACATTGCTTTATTTTTGTTATATAGGGAATATATCATGGATCAAACGACCATTTTCAGACACCATCAAGTATGTTGTGAGAGGTGGTATAATATTGATCACGATCCAATTGAATATCCATAATATTATACAAATGACAAGGTCAATAAATTATTATAAAATTAGTGACACATTATCAGATGAAGAAGTCAGTAAGTTAAAGAATCGGTATTCCTATTATCACAAATTGATGACATGTTATAAGTGGAAGTATAAAAAATTAAAGAGGGTAAAATTGGGGTTAAACGTGACATCGATATCTCTAACAGTTCTAGGCAGCACTTTAGCACCATTTACCCACTTCATAAGCCTATCCATAACAGGAGTTGGTGTGATTATCCAAGGATATATTACGAAAACTGACATTGTAAATAAAGTTGAAAGTTGTAAATTTGCTTATACGAGTTATCAAAAAATATTAACACAGCTACCATCTTATTTAAAAGCTCTGCAGTATGATGAAACAGTGTTTTTATCAGATATAAAAGTATTAGACGATATTATAACAGATATATGCCCAACCATTAACGGTATGGCTGAAAAATATGTTAGAATTTATAATTGAGATAGAGTGCATATTATAATTAATGGACGGTGATATAAAGTTACAAGATATAGAGACCATAGTAAACAGAAGAACAGGAGGAAGAAGAAGAGGCAGATTCTGGTGGTGGATATGATGAACATGACCTACTTAATAATCTTGACTGGCTCTCAAATAGAGATAAAGAAGTCAAAAATCCAGCACATGAGCTATTTGGTGATTATTATCATGAAGCTAGAAATATTGCATTTTTATTTGAAGACGTTATTTTATTAGATTCAGAATATACATATCCACGGTTTATAAAATATTTGATGGAAACTAGGGATTTTACAATAAAGAAAATTTTATCAGTGTCTGGACTTATTACAAATTATAAGTTTTCATATTATGGTGAACCATATAATATTGATGAAGGTATGGTCCGACCTTATCGAACATTTAAGACTACTGATGGAGTTATTCAGAACCCTGATGAACTTAACCAAATTATTAGTGATATTAGGTATGATTATGATCAATGGAAAAAGATAGAATTAGATAAAATTATGAAAAGATCAGGAATAGCAACAGCGGTAGGATTGAGTATAGTATCATTAATAACTGGTTTATCTCTTGGTCTAAAACGCAGTGGTCAGGATTTAGTCCGCGCTAGTAAGCAAGCAGAAAAGATAGATCCATTTAAACATAGAGTACTATTGGTAAAGGATTAATATATATTGGTGATCATATTTAATAATCGGTGGAACATTGTTTTATCTATACACAAGAAAGAGGAAATAAACTATGCACTATATTATATGATGAGTAAAATTAGAGATATTTTTAGAAGATTTAGAGAACTGGCAAGATGCTGTAAGAAGACATCTTATGAATTGGATGACATTGTTGAAGATATTGAGGAGTTAAAATGGTATAATAACTCAATATATATACCTAAGAATCGAATAACAAATCATTTGATAAATACCTTATAGATCATCTTACAGACCATCTGATAGACATCCTATAGATCACCTAATAGATGTACTAATATATTACTTATAGGTCATCTTAAGGATAATCTGTAAATAAAACATATACTATAATACAGATGAGTGAAGAAACACCTAAGTTAACAACAGTGAAAAAAGACAAAGGTCAAAAAAGTGTTGAAGATTGTGATGAGACAAAAGAACGAGAAAGGCGTGAGAGAAAACATCCAACGTTACAACTTTTGTCAGTAGAGATATAGAGTGAAGAAAAAGATCCCAAAAGTGTTGAAGATTGTGATGAGGCAAAAGAACTAGAAATGTGTGAGAGAAAAAATGCAAGTTTAAAAATTTTGTCGGCATATATAAAATACCATATAGATCATTCAATTTAAAACCATTATATATAAACCGAAAGAGTGAAGAAAATATGTTATATAAATCATAGATCATCTGATAGACATGATCATGTTATAGATGTACTAATATATTACTTATAGATTATCTTATAGATAATCTGTAAATAAAACATATACTATAACATAGATGAGTAAAGAAACACCTAAAATAACATCAGTGAAGCAGAAAGATCCTAGAAGAGTAGAAGCTGGTAAAAAAAAATTAGCTCTGATAAGCAAACAGGCTAAAGAGCGTAAGATGAGAGAAAAAAATAGGGTCAGGCCGAATTGAGGAAAACAAATTGAATGAAACAAAGGATAATATTAATTTCAAATATATATTCGCTGCTGCCACATCGGGTATATCGCTGATTGGACTATATTATAATAGAAAACGCCTTATTCTAGAAGAGATAGAGCATAAGAATGAAGTTGAACACAAGAACCTAAAAGGATAAAAAAAAAATATAACGAGGTTTATTAAATTTTACTCCCTTGATGAAATAAAAAATATACTATTATATAATGGAAAAAAAGAGGTAGACCTAACATATATTTTAATAATGATGATAAAAGAAAAGCTCATAAAAAACAGATTGCAGATTGGAAAAGGGTCACATATTGGCATTGTCAAGTTTGTGATTTTAATATATTGAGAAATAATAAGTTAATAAAATAATAAAAAAAACATTCGAGATTAGGTGGAAAATATACGGTACAGTATACATGGATAAAACAATAGAATTTTATTTCAGAATCATCCTCAGGGTAATGTGAAACGATAAATTCACATTTAACCTACACTACTGAAGTCAAGTGAAAAAGTTGACTCGAGCGAAATTTGAACTCGCACTTTAGGAATCCGGTCCGCCGCTCTACCTGTTGAGCTATCTATCGAGCCTGCAGGGATTGGAGGCGAGATATTCTCGCAACAACTTAACGCTATCCAGATTCCGGATTCCCGAAGGTGCGAGTTCAAATCCCGCTCGAGTCAATTTATTCAGTTAACTTCAGCATTGTAGGTTAAATGTGACTTTATGGTTTCATATTACCCTGTGGATGATTCTGAAGTAATATTTAAAGGCCGAGAAAGAGGATTTGACCGGGTTTTCAAGTACGAGGTTTTGTTCCAGTCTGAGGCGAAGCCGAGTTACGATTACGAGGCCTTTGAATGACTTCTCAAAATCAATTAGTGTAATCCCTAAGCCCTAAATGAATGTAAACAGGCTTGTTTAAATGCGTTGAAATTAGTTGTTTTTTATGCTCCATTAGTTCTTGACGTCATATTTCCAGCACCGGACTGGAAAATATTATTTCAAGTCCTTGGACTGGAAAAAGTATTTCTAGTCCTCTGCCCAGTACTTTACTGGCATTTCAAGCTCGCTCACGTGGTACAATTCTGTGCGTCTGATTGAACAATTTCCTCATGAATTATAAATGAGTTTGAGAAATAGAATTGAAACACCGCACATCTATCCTCGGGGATAGCGTTAGGTTGTTGCAAGAATATCTCGTACACTTAATTTGGATAATAACTCGCCTCTATTAGGTACCCCAGAATCAATAAAAGGTACTACTAAATTAGCAATTGCAGTTGGTTTATCAACTATGGGAGCTAAATGGATGCAAGAACGTAAATATTTGCTAAAAGACCCTTTTAAATTTGCGTTATTATATAATTATATAAATGGTTAGTGTAATAGGCTCAATGGCTCAAACCGTTTTTTCAGGATTGGCTTTTGCTGGTAGTGGCTATTTATTTGAAGTCATACCACAGCTTTGGCGCTCTACGATGAAACCATGAAAAACACACCAAATTTTAGAAACCATATAAGATAGTGACATGGTGGTATCAGCACATTTTTACAAATTTTAGAAACCATATATTGACAAATTATATGGACCCATGGCGAATTTTAGAATTTTGAGTAAAAATTTGGTTATTATGTGTGGAATCAGAATATTGAGGCATATGATGATCCTTCACAATATTTTGAATTTTTTTGGGAATTGACATGTGGAATCACGGCGAAAAAATGCTAGTTTTTGAGAAAATGTTGTTGGATGCCTGACAAACGGTAACTGATAGATGGATGCTGGTTGTTAGAAAATGAGTTCGAGTTTTCGCCGTGACACCACACGTAGTGTTGTTGCGAACCAACAATCATATACTCAGTTTTTTCCTTAAGTGTTAACTTATTTAATGCTTAAGAAACATTTGTGGATATTATTACCATTAACTAGTCCTTTATCCATATTAACAAGTCAATCATTTGAAAATTTGAGAAGTGAAGTTTCTGTTGAGTGTTGTTTTCGAAAACCGAAATCGAACTGAAATGAGCCGGAATCGAACCCCAGTCACAGAGGTGAGAGACACGTACACTACCACTGTACCACCGACACCCCTTGTTATGTTCTTTTATCCTTCCCTGTGATGGCTTTAATTTGTATTTTGTACTGGATCATAATATTTGTTTTCTGACTCTGGGGGTTTACACAACTGTTTTTATGTACCATATTCACTACAGCATGTTAACTAAAGTGCAAAGCAAGAAATGTTCTAAAGAAGATGAACTTTAAATGTTGTAAGACTTGAGGAAGTTAAACCCAGTTTGAACGAATACTGGGCAGGAATCATCACTATTTGAAAAATAGCTGTGGCACCAGCTATTACCATAAATATGATAGAATTTTTTGCATGGTTGCACAAACATAACTAGCAAAGACATTGTATCAGTCATCCTGGCCAAGGTCAGTATCATGATTTAATCCTTTCAATCGGGACCATTATGCCAGTAGGTCTCCCCTTGGAAAGTAAAATCATCTGGTACTAGCCAAAGTGAAACTAGCTTCTGTTAGCCAGGATAAAATTAATAAAGTGCGAAATAAGTAATAAATAGGCATGTGCATATTACCCTGTGCATATAATTGATCTAGTTCGTCTCATGAGAGAATTGGCGAGTTGGACTGGTTGGCCCGAGCCTAAGAGCATAGCGATCCCCCGCACAGTATTACTTTGAATTAACCACGTGATAAAATACTCTAATTGAGCAAACTGTAGGTGGATTTTACCAGGCTGAATTATCGCCTTCTCAGTCATATGAAAAACATTAGTGGTTTACGACACATATTACCAATTGTGAAAATAACATCAAGCTATGAGGCACCGTGCGTTGCAAAATACATACTTCTGTTTCAAATGGTGCTGAGACGCTAACTACATTTGTTGAAGTGAACAAAGCAACCATGACATATGAAATGCACACATATCATACGCCGATTCTTAAAAAAGTGTTCTGAAACCCATGAAGTTCAAATTGTGTGCGTATCTCAGCATACTTTAAGCGTGTATTTCAGTCTATTTTGTACACGCATTTCATATTTTGTGCACACATTTCAGAATACTTTGCATGGGAATTTTCAATTTACTTTGTTTAAACATTTCTCCAGAGTTTGCATGAGAACTTTCAGTATAATGTACGTGAAATTTTAGCGTACTTTGCAAGAGTGATGTAATACTTTATGTAATGGGCAACAAAAGACAAACAAATATGACGGGGAAGCAAACAGGTGAACTGTTGACTAGATACTGTCCAGCGAAGAATTAACGTCGGGATCAGCTCGCCACAGTCAACCCGCTGCAACGCTGAGGAAGAAGAGCTCGTGCCTGTTTCCTGTAACGGCCTAACGTCAAATTGGAATGAGCAATGACAACCCACAGTGGCTGTAGGTGAAAGCGGTCAATCGCAACGAACGTATCCTGTATTTCAAATACGTGGAAGAATTACTGCTTCCAGTTTGCCAAGAAGTACAGTTTTGTCTAATGTTTATCTAACCAAAAATGGCTATGATAAATTGCACAAAAACGTGGTTGCCCGACATGCCCCTTTCGTACAAATTTTCATGTACAAGAGTATAAATAAGAATCGTTCTGAAACGTCACTACAGAGAGAAATGATTAAATTTGGATAAAAGGGAGGAAGAAGACTAAGGTTACTGGCATTCTGCTTCCCGTTCTGGTCAAAGGCAAGGACTGTCTGACATGCAAATTTGAGTGACATATGCATTGTACATGTTATATATAAACCTTTTGTAATGTATCACTTACAAAAAAAAGTAGTGGTAACGCTCCCTCACTATCAAGTTGTCCGAACGAGCCCCCAGAGGCTTAATACAGAATTTACGGTAATGTACTTTTTGCATTTGACACTCTTGACCAGAAACAAGTGAATATCGTGAATATGGACGGGCATTCTTCTGCAATCATACCAATTTACGGTATAATCGGTAGTACTGCCAAGAAAAGGCCTGGGGGACCTCCACGCATCCCACTCTCACCCAAATACCCTCTACAGGACTAATTTTCCAGTTCTTCCAAAGCAGAGGCGAAACTGATTGGGCTGGATAAGCACACTGAAATACTTTAACAACGTAGGCTGAAAATTCCCACCGAAAAGTGTACTGGAACGTGTGCACGAAATATACTGAAATGCACAAACAAAATATACTGAAATACACAAACAAAATATACTGGTATACGCTCAAAGTATGCTGAAATACACACACAAATTCAACTTCGTGGGTTCTAGAACAATTTTTTTAAGAATCAGTGTATGATGCGAGCATTTCGTATGACGTCATGGCCACTTTGTTCATTTCAATACATGTAGCGAGCGTCTCAGTATCATTAGAGAGGTTAAGATACCCCGGTTCCGGTGTACGGGTACGGGTAGCGCCATCTTGTTTTACATTTTTCGTTGATGTCAGCGTATTTACCCGCAATATCTACCCCCGTTCCCGCGGTAAACCAAGGTCTACACGTAAACGACGAACGGGTAATTAGTATACAAAACAGTGAGAACAAAGTGGTCAACGTATTTTAAAGAAGAAATGGAGAAGCGGGTGAGTGCCTTTAACACTTTTAAAATACAGTTAACGTATAATATAGTGTTCATTGCTGTATCTCCACTCGGTTTTCTTACCCGGAATTTAAGTATTTTCTTAAGTTGCAAGCCGTACCCGTATCACCGGTAACGGGTACGTGTAATTCACCCGTACCCGTACACCGGAACCGGGGTATCTTAACCTCTCTATTTTAAGGTTGCTCCCTACGGTTTCTAGGTTCATAGGACATAATTAGTATGCATTCGGTCTCCATTTATGGGCATTACAATCTTTAAAATAGTTGTAAGTTTGGTGGAAAGTGTCTCTAACTGTAGAAGAGGCATGATGTACATGAGATATTTGTCGAAATGTGGAATTTTGCTAAGGTGCCGAAATGTGCGATTGCTACGGTGGAAGTAACAGCTCTAAAACATCGGCTTATTTTCACAATTATTACATTTAAGACACACTATCTTCGAATTTCTTCGGTGAATTTTTCTGAAAATTGGTATGAAAGTAGACATTCCACTTAAGGGTAAAATATTAAAATATCAGGCTGCAAACATGGTCAAAAGTGTCTGGGATCCGAAGACTCATGATAAAATTTTCCTGACCACGTGTTCAATACACTTGTGATGTAGCAAAACCGTTCCCTCACACCCCCTTTTCAATGTTAAGTGTGGAATAAATGTCCACCGTGATATCATCGACAATTGTAGGCCACATAACAACTTTGAAAAGAGGAAAGGGGGGACATCGATTTCAAGCTGTTTATGGTTTGGCCACGATTGTAGGCTGTCAAGGTAGATTTTTTGCAATCGACTAAGTGGATTTTAAACAATTCTGTCCTATGAAAAATTTTGAAAATTAAATATGTTGTTGAGCTTACTTTGTTTGCTTAAATTACCTAGCGAAAAAGGAATTCACCGAAGCAAAACATCCAAAAATTTCACATTTCATTTCTAGTAACGCGGACGGTGCAGTCGTGATAGAATAACGATTCGACAATATCGCTATCTGCGCGTGCGTTCCCAGCCATATTTAGTTACCAGTCTCCTATTAAAAATTACTATAGGGAGTCTCCTTAACCCTTTCGCGTCCGAAGACTCTCCCCTTGATGAGTAAAATCGTCTGGTGTTAGCGAGAGTAAAATACTAAAATCTCCCTAGGTCACTGAGAACCTATATGGATAG
>JBAHVQ010215452.1:0-11610 GCA_036872915.1 Nanipora kamurai
AGCTAACCACAACAAGGCTGGCGAAGTTGCTGGTTTTTCAAGGAAATTTTTTGTAAAATTTCCTTTATCGCTTCTTGGCCTTTTGGTTAACGGTCGCCTCTTCTCAAGCTCGGAGGATCCTTCACTAAGTGGTTTGGTTGACAAGAACTCCAGCTACGAAGACATAGTACAAGGCGTTTCCATCCAACAGAAGATTAATTCTGATGCTTTTACGAGGAAATACTTGACCTTCGGCCGTTCCTTGGAGGCATTTTGCCTTACTTTCACCTTTGCTTAATCGCGGTAATCTTGAGTCTGATTAGTGTAATCCTTCTTTCTTTTTGTTAGAGCTACGTGTATATAACTTGTTCTGAGGTTTATTGCTATTTCCTTTGGTGTGTGCCTGAGATTTCAAGCATGTTTCTCGAATTTTTCAATCTTTAACATTGGTGTAGTTCGTTCTCGCCTTAAGCGGACATTTTTTGTCAAGCAGTTCATTTTCATTCCTTCGCCATCGTCAAGGTTAGTTTGTTTCTTTAAGTTCTCAGCTATCATATTCCGTGTTTCTTTCATTCATTTGAGTGTTAATCTTTACGAATATTTCGTATTTCGGTTCGCCTCTTATTGGTCATCAGTATTTAATCCCTAAAAATTATGTTGGTTAGTAATGGTCATATCATATGCTAACCGGGTGGCGGTGGCCCGTATTCCACTGCTCGCTTTAAATAAGAAAATTAAAAATATAACTCTCAGAGAAATTCATCAGGCGTTCTTTTCCGTGGTCGCACCAGTAAATGACACTTTTGAAGGTCTACAGCTCCTGAACCATGACATGATTCGGGCAACTTTTAGAAACTCTTCGTTAATGTAGTCTGAGCTCAATGAGAGACTGCCAATCCGTAAACATCCCCTCTCCTGGCAGACCATTTCGAACAAGCAGAATGTGATCGTCACACGTCTACCCCACGGCATTCCCCGTGAGACGGCGAAGAAATACTTCTCAACGTTCGGCCGCGTGGCCGACGTATAACTCGAGTTTTTAAATAATGTATACACGGGCACCTTTCGGGACTTAATGACGGTTAACCAGCCCATCCCTTCTCGTGTTACTATAATGGGCAACCAGGGGAACGTCTGGTACAACTGCCAGTTTAAAACGAATTTCAGGTTTTGCAGTTCCTGCCACTTTAATGTGAATTGCCCCACCCGTAAACGATCCACAGGCAGCCAACCCAAAATGAGACCGAGCTCCCTACCTCGCGCATTCCACCCCAAGGACCCTCCTATCCTGGGGCGGCGGGAACAAATCCCCGGAATACCGAGCGTTATCCGACTTTACCTACCGATCCCCTCGAGGGCAACACTTCTCGCGATCGTGGCTCATCACTCTGGAGCAGTACTCTCCCCGAGCGAGAGCCTCGAAACGAGCCCGTTTCCCCCACCCACTCTACCTCTTCGGTCCAGGAACATCTCCCCGCCTTAAGAAAGACCCACGCTGGCCCAGAAGAGCTCCCCCTGCCCAGGGATGCAGTGGAAGACAATGATGCTCCAATGGAAAAAAGAAGAAGAGACAGAAGCCCTACCGATCAAAGACCCGGCCGGCATTGAACTTCACGAAGCCTCCGGAATATAGGAAATCGGAGCAACGCATGATGTTATTACCACTGATCTTTCTCATGAAACCTCCACCAAAAAACAGGATACTGAACCATCTCACGATGTTAATGCGACTGAACTCACTGACACCTCAACTGAAAAAGAGGACACCGAACCACTTCATGATGTTAATATGACTAGACTCGCTGACACCTAAACCGAAAAACAGGAAACTGAAGCACCCTGAGGTGCCCGTGCCACTGACAAAGCGTATGACGCTGACTCCAAAAATCCGGACAACGAAAAATCTTCTGAGCATTTCGCAGATCTCCGCCTACAACACCCCCTTCAATCATTTGGCCGGTCAGATCGGAACACACCCTGCCCCACATCCGGGCACTTATATCCAGATGAAGCACCTGCCTCATGACACGCACAGTAGTGACTCCGAGTCCTCTTTTGGTCTCGATCCATTTTTACAAATTCACAATGATTAACTTGCGAATCATGTATGTTCAAGGTTTACGTACGGCGGCCCACCGGGTCACACCTCTCACGTGGCTCTATTTCTTCGGCCCGAATATGACACCATGTTCATATTCCAACTAGCAGAGAATGTTAGAAGCTACGTGGTGCTGTCCAGAAGTTCAAGAGGCGACCAAGTACGGTTACAAAATTATCAACGTTTACGAAATTTATCATTATCCAAAAAGAAATCGAATTTTTTACAATTATAATAACAAGATTTTAAAAATTACACAAGAAGCTAGTGATGCGTCACCAAATTGTTTAAATCACGAACACGTAATTAATGAAGAAAAATTGAATTATTATGTTGATGAATATAAAAGGCATGAACAGATTCAATTGGAAAGAGAGAAAATTTTAAAAAATCCTGGTTTGAGAACGATTGCAAAAACAATATTAAATTCTCTTTGGGGTAAATTTGGACAAAACGATCAAAATACGGAAACAAAATACATTTCCGATTACTATTAATTAATAGAATTAGCGAATAGTGAAAATTTAGAATTAACATCAATAGATTTTTTTAAATAAAAATAGTTTACAAGTTACGATTAACGGAAAAGAAAAATGTGTTAAAGAATTTCAAAATGGAAATATAATTATTGAGGCTTTTGTCACCACTTATGCAAGATTGCATCTATTTCATTTGTTTAAAGAAGTGGAAAAGTAGCATTGTCAGGTTCTTCATTATGATACTGATTCGGTAATTTATAAAACACCAACTCATCATGACCCCATAAAAAAGGTTATCTTTTGGGTGAATTAACTAATGAATTAGATGAAAATGACTAAATTACAGAATTTTGTAGAACTAGTCCAAAATGTTATCCTTTCAACACATTCCATGGTAAAAATGTAACCCAAGTGAAAGGGTTTAGTATGAAAGGGGAATGTAAAGAAAAAATTAATTTTATTTCATTAAAAAAATATTGGAAAAAATCAAAAGCATACTATTGAGATTCTCTATAAGGATTGTATAGCACGAGAAAATCAACAAATTTTATTCACAAAAGATGGAATCAAAGTTTTCAGTTTTATTTCTGATTCTTTTATCCGATTTTTCAATGTTACCCTTCGGATTTTTTGTAGATTGAGCAAATGACAGATTTGGGCATACCATTCCATCATCCGTCAGTGATTTTACTATGTGATCAAAATCAAACCGGAAAAACCATGTGGATGTATAGGGAGTATCAGATAAAACGGAGTCGTCCTAAAGGTCTTCATATCTAGGGGAAAATACACTTCTATAGTTTCTGTTTAGCCTTGATTTGAAGATTTTTCTTTTACCTTTCCAACGAGTAGTCCCTTGTGTATTTTGGGCAAAGGAATATCACACAAAGAGGAATTTAGAGCAAGCGTCCTTTCTCAGATGCTTCGAAATTTTAATCTTAGACGTCCCTTGAGACGTAAAAGTACATTGAAAATATTTGAAATGCTGTTGTTTGAAACTTTACAATCACAATGCATCATGCCAAAGTTAACAATTGCGGAGAGAGTTTTCCTTGTTGAAAAGTATTTTGAAACAAAGAGCGTTGTTGAAGTTTTAAGATTATTTCAAATAGCTTTTCCCGGTCGTAATCCGCCATCTTCAGCAACCGTTTGGCGTAATGTCACAAAATAGCGGCAGCATGGTACCAGCCTTAATCGGAATAAAGGAAACTCCGGAAGAAGAAAGATAGGTCGATCAGAAGAAAATATTCAAGCAGTACGTGAACAGCTTCAGAATAACCCACATGTGAGTGCGAGAAGAAACGGCCTCGGTCTACCGTCAGCAACGTTTAACAGAATCACAAACCTCGACTTGAGATGGCATCCCTACCAAATGAGTATACGGCACGAATTAAAAGAAACTGATTATCCCCAAAGGCAAAATTTCTGTCGGTGGTTCTCAAACCAACAACGAAATCCCCGTTTCCTGGCAAATTTGGTGATTGACGATGAGGCAGCGTTTTGCATGAATGTCGAAGTTAATTCTTATAACGTCCGACAATACGCAACCAAAAGGGTTCCCCCAGACTTGCATTATGTCAGGTGTGTAACTGTATGGATGGGTGTTTGTGGAAATGGAGCTATTCTTGGACCTTTCTTCTTTGCTTGTAATGTTAATGGTAATACTTATCTTAAGCTGTTAAATAATAAGATTGTCCCACAATTAGTTGAATTGGTTAACAATCAATTTCAAGACGGCCATTTTCAGCGACTATGCTGAGCTCAGGACGGCGTCCCAGAACATCAGTTGATCGCTGTGCGAAACAGACTTTTAGAAGTTTTTCCAAATCTTGTGATTGCTTTACATCTTCCTGTCGAATGGCCTCCTCGATCACCCGATCTGACACCTTGCGATCATTTCCTTTGGAGATAAATGAAAGCCAAAGTGTACCTCACGCCACCACAAGACATCAATGACCCGACGCAGAGGATACAGAACGAGGCAGATCTTTTGCGAGAAAATCCAGAACTTATTCGAAGAGTTGTCTTGAATATGAGACAAAGAACGGACGTGTGTCAACTTAGAAATGGTGGCCATGTTGAGTAAACTTGACGACAAGTCTAACCACGTTTTTAATAAATTAATGAAATTCAAGCTATCCGTATTTTGAAATTTTCCAATCGCACGTACTTAAATTAACACTGTTCACCAATAATAATTCGAAATTAAATAAGTAAACCATTATTACAAAGCTGAAAGTTTAGGCTGTTGAATGAATACATCTATAAACACCGGTAATGGCCATATTTTCTCTTGAAATTTACATCTAATTGGAGGACTCCGCTTTTTTTGATACACCCTATATAAATTAATCAAGAATATTGACGTGATGATGAAACCCATACCACAAAATATTGCGCTATATCTTGAAAATCATCCTTTATATTTTGAAATGGAAGCTGAAGTGGAAAAGAACCCACATGTCAAAATATTACTTTTGTTTCTTGTACAAAAAGAATTCCCTCTCCAGATTGTATATTTCCATTGTTAAAAAAGAAAATAGTTTACTGATATTAGATGATCTTATGGTACCATCTGTTTCAAATAACGCTAATTTGGAGAATGCTTTTAAATTGGTAACTGTGAATTCTCTTCACCAGAACAACTCCATTATCTATGTGTGTCAAGAATTAAATTACGTTAACAGTCAATCGAGATCTGTAAAAAGATCAAGTCACTATAAAGTCATGTTTAACAAAATGTGAAAGATAAAAGTGATATCATGACTATTGCAAGAAATTGTCAATATGAAAATAAAACATTTAAACAAATTTTAGAAAGTGTTCATACATAACCATATGGATATTTACTTTTTGATGGTACTCAAAAAGCTTTAAAAAATACGCGACTAAGTACCAATATTTTTCCAAAAGATAAAACATTACTTTTTAAAATTTAACAAAGAGATTTACAACATTGTTCTCCTTTTTTAGTGATACATTTCATGCAGTAGATTGTTTCACAATCGGAATTTAAAAAAATTTTAAACGTATTTTGTAAATACATTTCCTTATTATCAACTGTTCTTTTTGTTAGAAGATGGACAGAATTTTGTGTGTATTCCCTTACTCATTTTTGGAATAAATATATTATACACCACACACCACAGGTTGTTGAAATATTTGCTTGATATTTTGTATGGTTGTGAGGAATAACTTTCAATTTTTGTGAATAAAAAGACGATTTCCAAGAAATTTTGTAATCTGTATAAAAAATCCGTAGCTATAAAAAAAGATACATTTATTTTTATTTTATTTTTTTCCAAACAGCCACCCAATGTTGTCCCGGTTTTGTCTTGAGGATTAATGATCTAAATCCAGCAGCAATTTTTTTTCAATCTTACGTGATATTTATCTGCAGGGTAAACATTTAAAAAATATTTTTTAATAAAATAATTGTGACTACAATTTTTTTGAAATTCATTTGTTGTAAGTTCTCATTTAAAAAAAAATTAAAACATTTTCGTTTTTGATTCATGATTGACAATACAAACGTCGTCTTCTAGATCTAATAGGATAAGGAGACTGAATGCTTTGTTAGAGGGTAAAGGTGGTAAAACTAATCAAGGAAATAACAAGACACGATCACCACACGATGACTGTCATTGTAAAGTTCTTAAAGGGGGCAATGTTCTAGCAGGCATTGTGCTCGATGATGATGCAACTGGTGATGCTTGTTCTTGTCATCATTGTCGACGTAGTTGTCGCAAACCTTGTAGATGTTGTAAATTCTTTGATCATGGTATACGGGAAACATTATTATTTAATGTTTCTCTTGCATTTCCATTTCCAATATATTTTTGCTTTAAATTTTTATTCCTTTTGAAGAAGGCTGCATAATTTCTTTTTAAAATATTACATAATTGATTCTGCTTATTTGGTGATTAAGAACTGTTTACTTGAGAAACATTTTGAGTTAGATCTGCCGAAACATCATCATAACTGACAGGTATTATTTGATCATTAACTGATATTCTATCTGGATGTCTTTTAATGTTGTTTTCTTTAAAAAAATTTTAAATTTTTTCTTCTAAAGTTGAGATTAATGAAACAGATAGTTTACAAGAACCCTCGTTTAAGCTATCTTTTGCAATTTGTCTTTTTTTCATTAATTGAACAACTTTTTGGTTGGTTATTTCTGGTGCTTCACCATCTTTTGTTGACTTATTGACTTCTTTTTTGCTTCTGAGAACATCATTTATTTCAGGAATTTTTAGATCTTATATCAAACGACTATCTTATGTTTGGTTCATTAAAATATCTATCAACTTATCCAACTTATTGGAATTAACTAATTTTAAAACATTTTCATTCATCTTTGTTTTTTACTTAAAAAAACAACAGCAGCAACAACAATCAGGGCCAATTGAATTATTTTTTTCATTTATTCTTTTAAAGCTTTTTTAAAATAATACTTTACATCTAAATTTTCACAAAGTATTATTTTTTCATCATCAGGATCTAGTTTTCTTTGATAAATTTGTTCCAATACATAACGATCAGATGGTTGAATACTGACATTTAATTTTCTAGTACTTATGCATTTTGATAATTCCCTGAATTCAGGTAAGAAATTTTTATTGTTAATACATTATAGACAATTTCTAAAATCTTTGCATTTTAAATATTTTTGTAATTGATGAATGAATTCATTATTTTTTTGAGTTTTTTTCTTCCTGTTGAATTAATTTTTTCATACAGTGAACTAATTTTATTTTTTTCATCATCGATATCGTCATCATCATCATCATCAATAATATGTCATCATCACTATCATTTGTTTTGTTTTCATATTTATCATCATCCACATCAATACAATCCATGTCGTTAACAAGGTGATGTTTATTATTCTTATCTTTTTTTCACCGTCATCATTGTTTTCATCTTCACTTTCTGTACATTGCATTTCCAAAATAGCTTTTTGAATTCCATTACCATTTCCTGTAGGTTCGTCGTTTAAAGTAGTCATGATCCTCATTTGAAATATAAATGTTCATTTAAATTGCTGTTAATTGATTGCCGATAATCACCAACAAAGGTTATTCATTGAAAATATGATTGAATATATTTGATCTCAACATTTACATAATTTTTTGTAGTTGACCCCATTTAATAAGCAAATTTAACATAAGGCTGTTCGTTTAAAGCTGCATTCACCGAATTATGATATTCCCCAATAACGATAATTGTTCTTTGGACCTGTGCTTGAGTATATTTGATCTCAATATCAACACAACCTTTTGTATTTAAATCCAAAGCTTTTAAACTACTATCTTGATTGGATGTTAAATCCCAACCTGTGGAATTCCAAACTGTGGAAATTTCATCCCACTTTACATTCTTTAGATTACATTAGATAATCTAAGTTAACAAAATATATTGCAGTTATTTTGACTCTCCAACTATTTTTACATGCAAACTATCTTTGTATTTTTTAAAAATTGGTATAATAACACAAACTTGTTTTTTTGAAATCTTAACATTTCTCAAGTCTTTGTATTCAAAGACAAATTTATAATTGCCCTCTACTCTACCTTTTGTTCTAATTACATTGAAGCAAATTTTTTGAGTATGAAGATATTATTCTCTTTTTTCCTTAAAAACCAATTCCAATCGTAAAGCCATAGAAAATAAATGAAACTGTTGATGAAAAGCTAATTTACAAACCTCTTTAAATTATTCATAAGATGATTAATCTTTATTTTAACCATTTTTCATACAATATTTATAATCTGCAAATCATCAACAGACAAATAGTAATAATAATAGGATGTATTTTTAATTTCTAACGCAGACAATTGTGTGAGATCTAATTCTGGTTTTTTGAATAAGGTATATACTGTTCTCATTCTCCCAAACGATTTTAGTGTATCTTCTGTCAAATAAAATCTATTGTCAGTTGTTAGTCTATTCATAAACCATGTCAAAATCAAATCTCTTAATTCCAGTACTAAAAATATTCTTACATAAAGAATACATTGAATCACCCACATTTTTAAATAGCATTAACATTACAACAGGAACATTTTGTTTATGAAAACCTTTCACATGAATAATTTCTATATGAGAATAATAGAAACCCTCCAAACAACAAGAAGTAGAACAACACCATTGACATCATCAATACACCAAATCAAATTGTACACAATGTACGTAAAACTGGTATTTTGAATAAAAAAAACATTATCCTACTGACAAACTTAAATCCTGCTGATTAAACACTTTTAGCCTTCGATAATATCATTCATACCAACGTCTTATCCATGCAAGAATATCACTTAATTCAAAATAACTGTCAAAAAATCCTTTGCATGTTGCAACTGCATGTTCACATTCCATTTGAATTCAAATTCAATAGGATATTGAATATGCAACGTAAGTGTTTTATCATCTCTAATCACGTGTTTGTCTTTGTCAAACTGACAAAAATCTATTGCTGAAACATAACTAATCTTTAGTGGTTCAATGTCCAAAACACAACAAAAGTCATCACACCAAGCTTGAAATATAGGTATTCCACATTCACATTTGAATCTATGGATAATTTATGATCATTTCCACATAAAAATTTATAACAAACCCGAAACACCATTTTAGCGAGAAATAAAACAAAATCTGGACATATTCATAACAAGTAGTACAATTAGACAATTTTTTTTGTAAAGCAATAGCAACAAAACCAATGTCTACAATGCTTTCAATATACCTCATTCTATCTTTTACTATTTTTAACAATTCTGATAAGCATCACTCCACACATTTCATATCAATTTCTTGGGATAATTCAGCTTTGAACTGGCAAAAATTTTGGTTTTAGCGTAAATAGTTGAATGAAAGCGAAATTTATCACATTCTCGTTGACAACCTTTATGAAAACTAGATACTAAGGGTTTCATTCCACTCTTCAATTTCATATGAATGTTTGGTAAATCAAAATGTAGTTTCATAGTGTACATTGTAACAATAATTTTGAGAATTAAACAAATTGCCTTTTTAACAACAAAATTGTTCAACGGTAAGAAGGAATTGATTATCCATGATAAAATTATATGCACTCCATTCAGGACAGATTGCATAAACTAGCCCATCTGAATACACACAACAAAACTGGTATTCT
Organism: Nanipora kamurai; assembly: GCA_036872915.1. Lineage (NCBI taxonomy): Eukaryota > Metazoa > Cnidaria > Anthozoa > Scleralcyonacea > Helioporidae > Nanipora > Nanipora kamurai. The sequence continues at coordinate 9,713 of JBAHVQ010215452.1, forward strand.
TTACACAATTCAATATTTGGTTCAAAAAAAGTGACGTACACGTAACAAATTTAATTGGTTGAACACCTTGAAAATCTTTCCAAACAGGTTTTTCTATTAGTAAAATTTTACAACCAGAATAAAATACCCGTAAATTAACATCATATGGATAACTTGATAACAATTGTGATAAAGCAGTGATTTTTTCAACCTCAGCTATGTCCATATCTCCTTAATATTTCTACAACATATTCGCTTTTACCTAACATCTTACAAACAAATGAACAAAACAGAAGTATCTCGTATCTGGAACAGTTTTGTTTGATGATATGATATCAATATGAACTTGATTTGACTTGAAACTCAGTAAACAAATCTTCATACTTTGGACATTGAAATTCTTCCAAATTCTAACAGTCTCACTTTTAATTCCATACATAACATTTTTTCAAAACAACCACCTTTGTACCCTTCAATGATGTTTTCATAACCATATTTGGTAAAAATACTTTTCAATTTATTTTTAACAGCTGTTTGAGATGAAAGACCTTTCCTTTTACCGGGTCTGTAAGGTAGTCCATGACAATGATCAAATTGATATCATGCAGAGATTTGATCTTTTGATGGTAGCGCAGTAAAAAATTCCGTAACCCCATCACATTTATACATCACAATTTGTAAACTTTGAACATCCGTTTTGGAAATGTCTTGACAAGAATATCTATTTTTATCAAATTGGTAACATTCACAATCCATAATATGCATTAAAAGATTCATAATTGTTTATTCTTATTTTTCTTCATTCGCTTATGATTACACTGTAATATGTTCGACAACAAACGCTTTTCTAACAAAAAATAATGATGATATTTACATTTGACTCTTTTTAAATCATCTAACAATTTTATGATATGCTCATAAGCTTCACGTTTATCCAATAAAATTCGTTTCATTTCACTATATTTACTGCTTACAGAAACAACAATATCTTCCTGACTCGTTGCAAACAATGTTTTGGATGCAATAATTTTTGAATCGTTATTTCTATTTTGTTGGAATATTAATCTCCTTTGTACTTCCTTGTATTTAAACTGTGTTCTCGCATCATCATCATGATCACCATCATCATCATCATTAGTATCATTTTCATCCTCACCTCTATCGTCATCAGCAACAACTTTACTATCAATACAAATTTGCTTGCTAGTCTTTTCTTTTTCTTTTCTTTCACATTCCTCATGGGCTTCCACAATATATTTATCAATATCTTTCTTATATCTTTCCGAACCAGATGGCTGGAATGAAATTTTTTGGCATTGCTGTACATATTGGATGAATCTTCATCATTTCTTCCAAACAATTTGAGAAATCATCTTTATGATCGCAAGCAAACGTAGCCATAAGTCAACCTTCTTTATTCAATAACTTCCAAATGCAAATTCAACACTCTACAATCTTTTCCAATGTCTTCTTCAGTAACAGATGTTTCACAAGTGTATGATATCAGATTCAAGTATTCGTAACTTAATCCATTAAAATATTTCAATACTACATCTGTCCATTCCAACAGATGGTTTTTATAAGTACGTTCCAACCTATACTGATTAGTAGTCAAAACACATAATTCTTGTAATCTACATAGGAAAACGGTTTAAATTTATTGTAACCAAGTTGTGATTCCCACCCCATATCAAATTTTGTATGTTTGTCCTCAAATAATGTAAATTTCTTTTTTCTTCAATCTATGTCCATCATTTCCGGTTTCAATTCTTGACTGTTTGCCCAAATGCTATTCGGTTGTTGACATTCCTGTAATAAATGATTACTATAAGCAACTTCAGTTCTCCAGCAAGAATCATACCATATGTCACCACATTCTAGAAGTCGAAATTTATAACTCGGTGGGTAGCTAAAACAAC
>JBAHVQ010215484.1:0-11606 GCA_036872915.1 Nanipora kamurai
GGTTTTGTATTCTTTGTTGCGAGCGAATGAACCAAAAAGCAAGCCACGTAGATGTAGTTAGGGACCGGCTCGTAACAGTTCAAAAATTATACACATCCGCATGTAAAGAGAAACCAAATACGACATTTTCATCTATGGCACTGATTCATTCATTCATCCTGGGTTTTCTGCAATTCTGTCTTCTTCACTGAACATTTTTTAAGCTAGCACGTAATTTGTGCAGTAAGGACTAAACATAATGAAGAAATAGTCCATGATTTTGTTCATGTTCGAGTTGTGGATGCCCTGGTGAAGCTGGGAAAGCAGGAAAAAAGCCCTAAAATTTGACTGAGACAAAAGTTGAGAGTAAAGCTGGACCTTTTTGAATCCTCGCACAATTTCCAGAATTTATCCCTACCCCAACCTAGCACAATGATCAACGGCCATTTCTTTTGCGCCATACCAACAAAACTACCGTTTTTTATCAAGGACAGCGACATCGAGTACCTCTGTCATCCAGTCAGTAATCTTTTGGGATTTGCAAAACGAATAAAAATTTTTCTTTAAGAATGCGAAGGTGTAAACAACACTTGCAGTAATTATACATCTTGTATGTTGTATCCAGGGAAACGAATGTAGCGAAGGTCCTTGTTGCAGTGATTGTCAGGTAAGAATGGCGATCTTCAAGGAACGTTCTTATACTTTTAGACTTTTATCAGCAAAAACAAAGTTAAAACATGAACGGTTAAAGTAATAGCAATGTAGTAGAATGCTAAGTCAAGGGGACTACTGAGCATGCGCGACATTCCCGACCACTGATTAGTAGCGAATGAGACGTTTTATGAGCACGAATAAGGAAAAAAATCGTAATGGGAAAAGGTGATGTTCTATGACGTAGACGTATTAATTTCCTGAAATTTCATAGCATAAATTAACTTTATTTTTCTCTTGTCTTCATTTTATTTTTAAATAAACATGTCTGAAAAAAAATTTGCTATAAATAAATGGCTAATCTAACAATCAAACAGTGAAACGATCTATTAATTTGTTTATTTGAGCTACTAAACGTATTTTCCGGGTGATTACCCGAGGGTTACCTGTTGATTTTTCTTGTTTTGAAACTCCTGCGGGTGACAGGACGGTGCTCCTAATGAGATGGTGGTTTTTTCCATGCCAAACTTTTAAAAGCAATTGCACAAGCAATCTCGTAAATTTGCCTGTGTGTCATCTCATTTATTGTCGAATCGTGCGTTAACGGTAATAGGCTATATTTCTATGATTAAATAAGTTGTTTTGGCTTGACATTATTACAAAATAACATAAAATTTATTGATGAATTTCATTAAAGGATCGTGCAGTTTTGTTGGAATGCAACGAAATGAAAAAAGTCATTTCTCTTGACCGTATTTTAAAAAGTACGACCAAGACTCAAGTAATCGAAGACCTGTTCAACGTATATGTGGACAAGTCAAAATTACCTGTGGGCGGGGACTTTGCAAAATAATATAACCCGTGGGGAGGGGAAATAGGGTTGAATTATAAATTAGTTTTTGCAAAGGCCCCACTATTGCCCGGGGTCCCCAGGGTCGGGAAAGCCGATGACAAACGCATAAATGTATAAAAAAAAGACCAATTCTAAACGGATTCGAGATATACAGTAGTATAAATTCCTTATCGAAATAATTCGGATATTTTACAGTTCATGATCGGCATTGTTAGCACTCGATTTTCTTTCGTGCATGAAGCAGCCTGAGTTTACACGCGTGTGAGGTCATGCTACACGAAGGTAAGCTATTTTAATTTTAGTTCTCATCAGCTAATAAACATCTCATGATTGATGGGCTTTCCGTCCACTCACTGTTCTGGCCACCTGCAAACTAAGATACAAAAGCTGTATTCAAAAGCAATTGCTCGCCTTCTTTTGCTGACCAGTAGTGGATCATTTATGCAACCTAACTCGTTGCCTTCGGTGTTGTTTTAATTCAGTCTTTTAAATTTCGTTTTAGTTTCTAGTTCAACGAAGAAAAGCATTTTATTTTTGGTTTAGTTCTAGTCTGAACCAGTAAATTATTTTCAGTTTTAGTTTAGTTATAGTTTGAACCAGCAAATTAGTTTTAGTTTAGTTCTAGTCGGAAGTAGGAAATTGGTTTTAATAATAAGTTCGACACTGAGCAAATGCTTAATTTGACGAGAATCTTGAAAATTGAAAGTAACTAACCGAGACTTAACTCCTTTTATCCGACACCCCAGATGCTTGACTACAGTGTTCGGTTTAAATGTTTCTCATTTTAACCAATGGAATTTTGATTCGTGCGTACTACGTAACGGTTTGTTGCTGAGTAAGGTTTTTTCTGCCATCTTGTCAATTATTCCGACATAAAGGAGCAAATTTCCGACTTTATAGAACTGGTTTAAGGTTGTCCTTGAATTATAGGTGAAGTCAAATATTAAATTTAGACTTTAATCTCCTTAAAATCCGAGTTTCGCATTTATTTTAACCCATTTCGTAAAGATAGGCAGTAACTGCATTTTAAAAAATCTAGCCGTAGGTAATAATTTCTAAACATTGTGGAAACAACGTATGTTTATTCATCTCTTTAGTGAAATGCAAGTGACAGTAGGATCGAGATGATTAATTTAATTTATGCACGAATTTATGCATTTATTATAATTTATGTAACTGCCCGGAGGGACGCCTAATTTTGACTTCTTGGCATTACAGTGGTTCCTTTTTCTTGTACGTGGCGGAAATACGAGGTAAAACATTGTAAAACGTTTGCCTTTTTTGATTCTTTTTGCTTGTCAGTATTGTAACGATAGTTTTGTTATCATATTTCTTATTTAGAACCATACATCATTAAAATATATAAGTTTATATCGAGAGTTTGTCGAGGTTGTTCGATTGGTTTAATAAAGTTTCTCGATCTGCTTGTGTGTGGGTACGAAATGTATGCGTTTCTCGACCGTACAACGAAGTTAACGGTGGTCACGTAACCTGGGATTCATTCGGAGCTCACAGTGACCCTTCGAAAAAATGCGCCGTACATTTAAGAATCTTCCGCAAGAACCCTTGATGCAGAGCCTAGCTCTAGCTCGAATTCTACTTCGAGTTCTAAGCAATCAACTTTATTATCTTTGATTTTGTAACCTTTTTGTTCGGGGGAAAATTACAACATTGGAAGTTTCTCTGTCCATCATTTGTATTTTTTCCCGTCTATTTTACTGTAAAAATAGTGAATAGTTCGTTGGATTTTAAAACAAGTTTCAAAAATCATCCGACTTTTTTTAATACCTTAGTCTCAACCAAATCATAGGGTTGCACGGTGTAATTCGTTTCACAAGGATAGCATAGTACTGTATATGACAATCGCAAGTAAAGATCTTTCCTTGCAGGCAAGCGTAGAGCAGAATTGAAAAACTACACTCCTCTGACAATGGTATTATTATCTGAAACGTGAGTGGAAGTGTGTAGATCTCATATTTCTGACTTTCAAATCCCTTAGCTAATTATAACAGATAGTTTACGGGTGAATGAATGAATTCGTATCAGTGAGCAGAGTCTTGCCGAACTTTGTGATTTGGCAACTTTATGAGCACTCAAGTTTTTAATCACTGGATTTCGTCGTTACTGTTTGCGTAACTATTTTATCTTCTATTATTTAGTCAGTTCTCATGATAACACAAGTAATGATGATAATGGCGGAATAAGTGGTCTTGCAATCGCTGGTGTAGTAACTGGAGTTTTGTTACTGGTTTTATTGGTCGTGTTCTTGCTCTGGTACTTTTCCAGCACTTGTGAGTATACACTTGTATTGATATACACATACAACCTTATTCTCACTAATTTTTGCGATTTTAAACAAATCACGAAATTTAATACTTGCTAAAAAAAGATTGTTCGAACATTTAAATTCCAAAATTTAATGCTATATTATATTTGTGGAAACTAAATTAGTTGCCATAAGTCATCGACTTTTTGGCTATAATTTCTAACAAGGAAATGTTAAAATCTTAATCACAAAATTATAAAGAAATTTTACCCTGGTTCATTCTCATCTGAATAAAATTCAGATTAATTCTGGTGAAATTCAAGTGCAAATGAATTCGAGAGTCCGCAGTGAAGACAACTTGAGGCTTCAAGCTACTGCATACCACCTGCGTAATCGATAAGCTTGTGAGGAGGCGCAGTGTCGTGAAAGACTGGAAGAAAGCAGGCGTCACTACAGTTGTCAATGGAACAACAAATCTGTCCCCCGAGAAAAAGAATTATTTGTATCAATCGCAATATTTTTCGTGGTTTGTGTTGCAGTTTGGGGTGAATTTGTAATTCTTTCTTGTTTTTAATAGTAAATGATATATTTTATCTAGTACGTTATAGTTATTGAGAAAAAGGAAAAAAACGTGTAAGGATACCATAATTGGCTTAACATTCTTTAATTATGAACGGAACGTTTAAAAGTCTTAAATTATAGATAAATTGAATTTTTGCCAAGGAATGTTCCTTCCTTATAATTGGGTAAAAGAATGTTAGTTAATTTCTTGACCGATAGTTTAAAGATAATATTAGTAGAGCACAAGAAGGCAGTTGGATTGTTGGTGTATCGCTAGGACTAGACGGTTGTACAATTGTTACGTCGAATTGAACACTATGTACAGTGGACTGCAATTCGCATTCGAATTTGCATGTAGTATACGTTTATTTTATTTTTGTATGTGAATTTATGATAAACAATTTGGATTGAACCAGCGCACCTTTAGCAGTTTTTACTTCTATCTTGTCATTAGTCTACGTCACTACGGAGTCACATAAGATGCGCATGCGTGCATCGCTAATCAGTGCTAACGTGTTCGTTGATCAGTTAAGGAGTTCTGTTGCTGAATTGGGAAATAAATAGGTCATAATCCTTCGGATTTTGAAGTCATCCACATGTTAAGTTTGAAAACCAAAGATAAGGAATATCCCTCAAGTGCTTTTAATCGTTTAGACTGACTGTTAGTTTGAGACTGACGGGGAAAAACAAAATAACAATCGGAATGGAAGGCCTGTTTGATTCAGACCACGAGGTCCCTAGAGAAAGTGATGCTGGCCAAAATGCTTCAACGAAGCAAAAACCCAAAGAAAGCTCACCGAGCACAAGTCAAATGCCTACGGCTACAAAGGACAACCAGAATAAAGAGACGCTCATGCATATTAACAACATGGGCCAGATGATAAGTTTGTCTGCGAACTTAGTTCGCCGTATGCCAGATCTTTCTAACAAAAACCCACCGGGTAAACATTCCCATTCTGGGCGGACTCGAGCTCATCAAAACTCGGTGGGCAGACACGAGGATACCAGATATGAGAGTGACGCAAATGATGTAAGTGCATTTGCCCTTGACGAAGATGATCGTGCATATAAACGACAACGTCGACCGGACTAAAAAAATTAGTGGCCACGCAGCGGCGGATAGTGATAACGAGAGCACTGATATAAGAAAGCTTACCGAGCAATCACAACAGGGAAATGACCAAAATGCAGTAGACAACTCTGTTTTGAAAGAGCTATCAGACTTGCTTGATGAAGATGAAAGGACAGGGTCAGCAATACAACAACAATTGGCAGAGGTTGCAGGTAAACGCTGGGGTGTTAAATTAACAGCTGAGAAAATAAAAACGCTTACCGAGCGATATAATAGACCAGGAAATGTTCACAATATGATAGCAACCAAAGTCAACAAAGAAGTATGGTCTCATTTATCATCTACAAAGAAGAAAATGGATTTCAAACTATCAAATATACAGCAAACTCTACGCAAAGCGGCGGTCACAGTTTTAGAGACCGCCGATGAACTTTTGCCTCACAAAAGATACAAAAGATACCATATATAAAAACCTTGCATCAAGATCAGTAGATGCGTTGGCCATGTTAGGCTATGCTAATGCTGAACTGCAAAGACTACGTCGTGAACAAATAAGCTTTACGCTCCCACCCGAATTTGGCTCAGTTTGTCAAGCAGATATCCCAAATGGACCATTATTATTTGCTAACGACTTACAAAAACAATTGAAAGAGGCAAAAGAAACCAATGCCATCATGGCAAAAAATTTGAAAATTCATTCAAAGAAGAGATATACAGCTTACAAGGGCAAACCGTACAACACTGATAAACGTTCCAATTACTTGTCCTATGGACATAACAACAAAAGCCAGAGAAATGAGGGTTTTTGGAAAGGCCACATTTATCCAGCCAAACGACGAAAACCTCCAATGGAGACCGGGAAGAAATGATTAAACATTTAGAAATGATGCGGAAGAATGTAAGTACATTCATTGACTTTATACCAATGTTAAAACAATATTTAACCCTTTAACGCATAGTTTTTTTTCTTTTGTTCTTTGTTCTCTCTTTGTTTTTGTTTTGTTCTCTGGAATGTTCTTTTGTTCCTGGTGTCCAGTATATTGGACACTGTGCGTTAAAGGGTTAAAGTCATTTCAAGGGGGCCAGGTATCACAATACTGGCATGCGTGGGCAAAAGTAACCTCAGATAAGCGTATCCTTTCTGATATTCGAGGTACAAAAATTAAATGCACGGAAAAACCTGTCCAACATAGAACAAATCAACATTCTAATGTCAGAGAGTCGGAAATCTTACATCACTTGATCCATGAACTGCTAAATAAAAACATTATCAAAGTTGCATTGAATGAACCTTGACAGGTAATATCTAGTATTTACTTACCCCCCCCCAAAAAAAAAGATGGTTCTTACCGTTTAGTATTAAACCTTAAGAAATTTAATGAATGTGTCGAATACCATCATTTCAAGATGGACTCATTAACAAACATAATGAGACTTCTGGAGGAGCGATGCTTCATGGCATCGATAGATATTAAAGATGCATATTTTTCTTTTCCCTTAAACAATCATGATCAAACGTTTTTGTGTTTCCAATGGGGAGACAATCTTTATAAATTTACAAGTTTACCCAATGGATTATCCTCGGCAGCCCGAAAGTTCACAAAACGTCTGAAAGTGCCATGGTTCCAGTTGCATAAGCAAGGGCACATTTAGTTAGGTCATTTACATGACTTCTATCAACAGGGTGTCCCATAAAAAAGTATACCTTTTGAAATCATGCCTTTGTTGGAATTTGAATGCCTTATTACTGTGCTGAGTCCACGGGTGCGTAAAAAAGTATATCAAGTCAAATTAAGCCTTTGGTAGAATTTGAATGCCTTATTATTATTCGACATCATGTCCTAACCCAATGACTCGATTGTTCCCAAATACCTCGTCCAGGTGATCTCGTACTGCGATGAGTCGATGAGCTGGTGCGCCGTCTTGAACCCACCATGGACCTCGAAACAATCCCTCCCAATACTAATTATTAAAATGTTCAGCAAGCTGAGGGGAAAAAAATTCATTGAGCATTCGTAGATAAGCAATGCCGTCCACATTACCATCCCAAACTACAATGTTTCCCCAAAGTGCTGCCCAGACAGTGAGTTTATCACGGCAATCCTTTCTTTCAAAATTAAATGTACGCGGATGTCCTTTTGACACATATTGGCGAACATTTTGCGTGTTCACTTCTCCATTCATTGAAAACGATGCTTCGTCTCCAAGAATTAAACTTGCCAAAAGGTTTCCACGTCGAACCACTTGTTGGTTGAACACTCTGCGAAGCCTAACCTACGTGGAAGGTCAGCCGCCAATAACTCGAGACGCATATGCATTTGGTACGGGTGCCACCTTAGCTCGAGCCTGGTTATCCTATTAAAACCTGAACGTGATATTGGGAGAGGATTGCGGCGTGCACTCACATATCCTGGATTTTGCTGGAGCAGATCTCTAATAGCAGCTATATTTTCTTCGGAGCGTGTTGTTCTTTGCTTTCCAGAAGTGCCTTTGTTAAGATTCTGACTCGTCCCTGCATCCAAATATTTCCTCACGTTTTGCAGAACTGTCCTTTTCGGGAAAAAGGGAATCAGGAAATCTTGTTAGAAAAGCGTTTTGCACTGCCGCTAACTTTGCGTTTGCGTGTAAATCAAAACGATAAACACTGTTTGTTCCGTGTTCAATTAAACCATTTTTGCTCGAGAAGACGGTGTTAGTGATTAGTAATTTGAGCATTTTTGTGTAGTCACTCTCCTTTTATAATATTTGAAGCTATTTTCAATTCCCTGGAGTAGAAAATTTTATACAAAAGTAGAGTTATTTATTAAGGTCTCGTTTTTCAATTCACCCTCTATTTTACACTCCCGTGGGTTTAGCATAATGCTCAGGCATTCAAATTCTAACAAAGGCATGATTTCAAAAGGTATACTTTTTATTGAGACACGCTGTATAGGGAAAAAAATTTCAGCATTGTCTTGAAAACATAATTGATACCATTACGTTGTTCTCCAGACTTGGCCTTGTAGTTCACCCAGACAAGTCAAATTTCCTACCATCACAGGTCATCACTACTTTGGGATTTACCCTAAACTCCATAACAATGACTGTAAGACTTACTGGCGAAGAAATCATAAATTTAAAACAAGCATGCCAAAAATTACTAAACAGCAGACATACTATTCGAGAGGTAGCCCAGGTGATTGGTAAAATAGTATCAAGTTTCCCAGGTACAAGCTATGGACCATTGTATTATAGATACTTGGAAAGAGACAAGCTGGCTGCACTAAAACACAACAAAGGGAATTTTGATACCAACATTAGTTTATCTAAGTCTGCTAAGTCAGAACTAAATTGGTGGATAAAGAATATATCCGATGAACAAAATTATATATCACAGGGTGCACCTACCCTTGAAATTACTACAGATGCTTCATTGTCTGGTTGGGGAGCTGAATGCCAAGGAGCCTCCACTTGGGATCAATGGTCCTTTACGGAGGCACAACAACACATAGACTATTTAGAGATATTGGCTGCCTTCATGTGTTTGCAAACATTTGCCCAAGGCAAATCCAAATCCAAAGTATACTAAATCATATGGGTACAAGTCACTCAGACGGGTGCAATAAAACTATATGGGAATGGTGCATTGAACATGGATAAGTGCAGCAAACCTACCTGGTTCACTTAATACAATAGCAGACTCAGAATCTCGAAACACAAATAACAATTTAGAATTGTTAAGAGGAACAAACCATCAATTATTTTTGAGTTACATGAAACCTTTTATACCAGTCACCAAAGCAACAATAGCTAGGTGGGTAAAGATGGTGTTAAAAGAAGCAGGCATTGACACCTCTGAACATCCAAGATATCATGAGGTCAGCCGGATGGACAACGTCATCCACATTCGAGAGATTTTACAAGTCCACAGAACCAACAAAAAATTTTGGTCAAATAGGTAAACATAGTAAGATTATACATTAACTTGTTATAAGTTAACTTATACTTTTCTAAAAGTATTTATAGTTGTATTCATATAGATGGTTGTATTCATAGATATAGTTGTATTCATATTACTTTAAAATAAAATCTGTGGTAATTCTACCACATTGGAAATTACATTGATTATATTACTTGGAACTTTGAATTTATTCGTCTGAGCAGAACTTTTAGGTCTCATGTGACTCCGTAGTGACGTAGCCTGATGACAAGATAGAATTGAAAATTAAACGAGACTTACATGCAAGTTGAAGTTTGATTGTAATTCTGTCTTGTCATCAGTCCGGAACGAAGGAGTCACATGCCCATCCCTATGCTCCCAGGAAACTCCTTCAATCCTGCTTAATCCTCACTTTGAAGACTGATTAGCAATGCACGCATGCGCATCTCATGCGACTCCTTCGTTCCGGACTGATGACAAGACAGAATTACAATCAAACATCAACTTACAGGTAAGTCTCGTTTGATTTTCAATTTGACTCCAACCATTTGAAGTGGCCTCGTACGGATTGAAGTTGGACTTGATAATCTGTGAACACAGAACTGGATTTGGATTCGAAACGACCAATTTGCTTAAAATAAACTTAATATCTTTCTTTCTCTCCCTCGACATAGCACTTTTACCGAAGTCCAAACCCAGTCCAAAATCCGGTCCGAGTCTACTGATGTGAACGCACCATTAGGTACCTGAGTGAAGGGCTTCATACAGCCAGACCCAAGTTCCTTAGCATCCTGAAGAACGTTTTCTATTAATTAGCCAGAATAGGGAGTTTCGGAGGGAAAATTCCCAAATTCATTTTGGTGGAAATTAACGAGAAAATACATACCTTCATCGGGAAAAATCCAAAGAATAAATGGTGCCGGCGCGGGAGAGCTGCTTTTTTGTAAACTTATTTGTATAAAAGAACGACAAATGTATGTTTAACTTGTGGAAACGAGATTTGGAAGGAAACCGTTTCGAGTCAAGGTCATGAAGGTAAACAGCAACATTTGGACTTGAAAACGAAAACATTGTTAAAACTGTTAAAAGAAAATCAACCAAAACCAGATAATAAATTCCTAAATCACTCATTTATTCTAAAAGCTCAGACAAATACTTGTCCCATGGACTTCATTTTTAGTTAGTAAGTCTTTATTATTGTTAAAGGTTTGTTTTGTCATGGCTGATAATTTAACGAATAAGCTAACGCACTCTGGTTGTTTTTTGACAGGGGACTTCGGCCCATCGTTAATTGTGCAACCCAAAGACACCGTGGCTATACCTGGTATGAACGTTTTGCTGTATTGCATCGTCAGAGGGAAACCAAAACCTACTATTCAATGGCGAAAAGACGACGTCATTCTCACCGGAAACCATTTCAAGATTACATCAAACGGGATGCTTGTCATTCTGAGCGCCAACCCGAAGGAAGAGACCAAGGGATATATCGCTGTGTAGCGAGCAATCAGATTGGAACCATTGTTAGTTTGAAAACAAAGTTTGGCTTTCCATGTAAGTGTCTGTGCATTAAAAATTTACATTGGATGTTATGCATTATAAATTATTTATCATAAACCTCATTTTATCATGCATCATACATCATACATCATACATCATAAATCATACATAATTCATTATAAATTATACCGATACATCATACATTATACACCATCCTTCGTGGATCGAGCACCATGCATCTTTTTAACTTTATTTACTTGTTGTTTGCATTGATCTAGTTTTATCATTAAGTGTAATTTATGTAAATTAGCATACTCTGATAATAAGTTTATGTACGTTTGTTAGATTCTATGGGTATTTAAATTCCTTCACCTTTTAGATTTTTTACATATTTGTATAGTATTGAAAGAATCCGTGGCTGACAACGTACATCTTTTAGATCTAAAGACGACCCGAAGGCCAGAAGAAACCTTGTTCAACTAGATTTTTATCAATAACTACTGATTTGACTTATTAATTACATTACTCATTCATGGAATATTTTGGCATTAACACTCAGTAACATGAAATGATATTGTTATTAGGTGAATGAAATTTTCGAGCGTCAGAATGATATATATCGGGTGGCCCAAAAAAACCGTCACTAAATTCAAAACTCTCTTACTCCCATATGCAATAAAAGAGATTCTTGAAAATTTGTACACATACACAGTTGGATATTGTCTATTAAATGGCAAAGTTCAAAGGTCTTAGGTCGAACCGTCTTGTCACAGTGAAAATTTAAAAAACGCATGTCGAAAATTGACGT
>JBAHVQ010215495.1:0-11605 GCA_036872915.1 Nanipora kamurai
CCATTTACTTGCCATTCTAACATTCTTTACAGTCCCTTAAAATTATATTAGGGAATATTAGATTTATAAAGGGGATATCCACTTAAATGTGGTGACCCCATAATATAATTTCATATCCTTCTTTTACTATATTTTCTATTTTGTATTAGATCACCAGAGCTACTGCAGAGATAACCACTTAAATGTGGTGACCCCATAATACAATTTCATATCCTTATTTTACTATATTTTCTATTTTGCATTACGGTAGATCACAAGAGTTACTGGAAAGATACCCACTTAAATGTGGTGACTCCTTATTATTCAACTCTTCATGGCGAGAGACCCACTTAAATGTGGTGACCCCATAATATAATCTTCATATCACTATTTTACTATTTCTATATTAATTAAAGTTATAGAGGCGATGCCCATGTATTAGTGACATAGCATATGAAGTTACTCACTTACCTTGTTATATCACTTTTATATCTTTCTTATTAGAGAAAATTACACCAGTCACAGGTACAAAAAGTGTGTCCTGCATTTACATACATTTCCTGTTTAGATTGTATTGAAATGCATTGTTGATATATGGTATGCCAGTAATGCCACTGTCCTATTTGCCTATGGCCTATGAGAAGTGCTCTTGAAATTCTTTTTTAGTTGGCAATGATGATTGTCGTTCTGTCGCAGCATCACAACTTTCTGATATTCGTTTGTGCCCAATCTGAGCCTTATGAGTTAAGTTATAAAAACTTGCTTAGTTAAGTTGTTTGTAATGTACTTTTCATCCTATTGGTGTTGAAATATATATGATTATTACAGTTCGTTTTATTTGCAGCTGTATTTTTTAACTTGTTTTACTGCTTTTTTACATAGAGTTATGATGAATTTACTTAAGTTCCGCCACACAGAACGCAGGAAGTATCGTTTCAAAGACTCTAAATTGACTGGACTAGTTGTATAGATATAAATGGATAACTCTCTGAAAAGGCCGTTTCCGACGTTCTACAGGCTCCAAATTTAAAAAATTTACTCGCTCGGCGCCAACCATGGTGGCGACTCGTGAGCGTGGGCTCCTCCCCATTGATACTGAGCTTGACCAAACATTTCTCGGTAGCTACGCCACTGCCAAGATCAGATAAGTGACTCGGACAGTGACGATATTTATACGGACGAATACGCCTACGCTTTTCAAGACAAATCGAACACACCTCTTGGAAAGATTAATGTTTGTTATCCACTCAGACGCCTCATGCAACACAACTAACTCCATCATAACGGACAAGTTTTGCAAGGACGGCATGATATTACATAAGTGTAGACGACTCCTACACCCACACTGCAAAATCGCGAAATCTTGTCCAGATAAATTATTGCGCCCAGTCTCTACTCAGTCCTTAGGTTGTATAAATAGCTAGAATATTAATAAAGAGGGGTTATATTTTGTATAAAGAAGGAGGCGTCGTAACATGGTGTCAGGTGGGATTCATCTTAAGTAAGATAGCCGTGAAGATAAACGCTCATTTTAGCAAATAAACACATAAACCGAAAAGATATCCATCTTGATATAAAATAGCTTAAACAGCGTGGATGGCCAGTAAAATAACGAGGATTGACACGGATTGAAATGGCTTCGAATGGCTTTCCGGTACCGGCTAGAATGGACGTGAAAGGCGATTTGGCCCAGAATTGGACATTTTTCAGAGCAAAATACGAGAATTACGAAATTTCAACTGGTCTGGATAAAAAAGAAGCTGCAATACGAATCGCTACGCTTATGTCTGTGATGGGAAGAGAATGTTTTTGAATATATCAACATATTGACATTAGCGAAGGTGATCGTAAAGACCCTCAAAAGATTCTGGATGCACTTGAAAAGCATTTTGAACCGACTCGAAAGGTGATATACGAAAGACTTAAGTTTAATACTTGTGCACAAGAGCAGGGAGAGACTATCGATCAGTATATAACGAAGTTAAAGCAAATGGCGGCTACGTGTAAGTTCGAACAGCTTGAAGACGAATTAATCAGGGATCGCCTAGTGTTGGGGGCTAAGGACAGTAGTACAAAGGCTCGAATGTTAAGAGAACCGAATTTTACCCTCCAAGAGGGGATTTATATATGTCGCAATAGTGAAATAGCAAATGCCCAATGGAAGACTATGAAGAGTGAACAAGAGATGTCAGTGGTCAACTATACCAGAAGAGAAAGCAAGTTTAAAGTAGCAAAGACGAGTGATCGATCAGTGAAAAGGAACGAAAGAAACAAAGACAGCCGAAAGAGCAGTGGAAATACTGTGGTGGAAAGCATACGAAAGATAAGAAACAATGCCCTGCTTACGGTGAGACATGTAATAATTGTAAGAAGAAACATCATTTTGCGAAAGTTTGTAAGCAGAGAGTAAAGAAAGATGTCAATACAATGACGGGTGATGCAGTGCATCAATCATCGGATGAATCTATCTACCAAGTTGAGCAATCAGTTGGAACTGTTAACACCGAAGGCGATAAATGGTATGCAACCCTGGGTCTTAGTATTGGAGATGGTCCGCAACAAATAATACAGTGCCAAATGGACTGTGGTTTGACATGAAATGCTCTTAGATGTAAAGAATATTGCAAGATACCACAAGATGGTGATGCAAAGCTACAAAAAACCGATGCAAAATTGCGACTATATGATGGCTCGGTGATGTTAGCTTCGCGGATGTGTGAGCTGAGATATAAACAATCTGTAAGATGCTACAAACTCAAATTTCAAGTGATGGACTCTGAGCAAAAGCCTCTTTTGTCGACAGCAACCTGTTGGGACTGTTGGGACTGTTGACTGTTAATCAACAAGAAAGTGTACATGCAGTGGGAGTACGGAAGGACAATTCTGTCGTCACTAAAGTAGTAAGCAGCCCTTCAACTCAAGAGTACATACTGGCAAACTACGCAGATGTATTTACGGGTCTTGGATCCCTTCCAGGTGAATATCATATGGATGTTGATACAACAGTTAAAGCCGTCCAAGCCCAACCACGCAGAGTTTCAGTCGCTCTGAAGCCCGAGTTAAAGAAAGAGATCGAAGAGCTTGAAAAAAAACTGGTAATCGCAAGGGTGACAACTTCTACAGAATGGATAAGTAGTCTGGTAGCCGTGGGTAAACCATCTGGAAAGTTAAGAATTTGCATAGCTCCAAAGGACCTTAACAGAGCATTCCAGTTGGCCCATTATCCAGTTCCAAGCATTGATGAAATTCTGCCACGCCTAGCTAATGCAAAAATCTTTTCTGTATTCGATGCTAAAGAAGGATTTTGGCAAGTGAAGCTGGATGAACGTAGCAGTTACATTACAAAATTTTGGACACCTTTTGGTCGCTTTTGATGGTTACGGATGCCCTTCGGAGTGAGCACTGCCCCGGAAGAATTTCAGCGACAGTTACACGAAGTATTTAAAGGTTTGCCTGGAGTCGAAGTGATCGCAGGTGATATTCTGATTTATGGATCAGATGATACAACTGAACAAGCAGTTCAAGACCATAATGATAACCTGACAGCAGTGCTGGAGAGAGCAAGACAACGCGGTCTAAAGCTGAACAAGCAAAAGCTCAAGCTATGGAGGACGGAGGTAGCCTACATGGGTCATTTGCTGACTTCGAGAGGACTTCGTCCGGATCCTCAAAAGATCCAATACCTATTGCCTATACCGGATGGAGTACAAGCAGTTCAGCGATTACTTGGATTCGTTAATTATTTGGCAAAGTTTCTACCCAACCTGTCGGAAGTGAGCGAGCCACTTCGAAGCCTTACAGATAAAGGAGCAATCTGGTGTTGGCAACCACAGCATGATAGAGCGGTCGAAGTTATCAAGAAGCTGGTGACGAATCATCCAGTGCTGAGGCATTATTATGTTAAAGAGCCAGTCTCCATACAGTGTGATGCTAGTGAAGTTGATCTGGGAGCTACACTTCTGCAGAATGGGCCACCGGTGGCCTATGCACCAGGGGCATTGACAATAACGGAGCGCTGATATGCACATATCGAAAATGAATGTCTTTCTATCCTCTTCCCTTGCAAACGGTTTGACCTACATGTCTATGGAAGAGAGAGAGTCGTTGTCGAGTCCGACAACAAGGCACTAGAGGTGATTTTCAAGAAGTCACTTCTATCAGCGCCTCGTCGTCTTCAGAGAATATTGTTGAAGCTGCAGAAATATAACCTTGATGTAAGGAACAAGAAAGGAAAGGAGATGTATTTGGCCGATACACTCTCTCGAGCATCCTTACCTCAGACCGGGAATGGCAGCAGCAAGATGAAGACCGAGCAAGTCTTCCGTCTTAGCCAATAAACCAAAGTGGAAAAAGAAGTCGAACTGGTGAATCAAACTTCATTCTTGAATGTTATATCGGACTGGCTTAAACAGATACAGCAACATACGGCCCAAGATGCAGTGTTACAGATGCTGAATACAACCATTCTTTCAGGTTGGCCTGAGACACGACAGGAGGTGCTGATAGCGATCAGAGAATTCTGGTGTTTCCGAGCTGAATTGACAGTTCAGAACGATGTTATTTTCAAGGGAGAAAGAATCTTGATCCCAAAGGCTATGTGACCCGAGATGTTGAAACGGATACATTCAAGCCATCTGGGGTGAGAATCCTGTCTACGTAAGGCACGACACGTACTTTACTGGCCGAATATGAGTTCTGAAATTAAAGATATGGTTGGACAGTGTACAAAGTGCAATGAATATCAACGAGCGCAGACGAAAGAACCATTTATGACACACCCTATTCCAGATCGACCATGGAGTCGGGTAGCTATTGATATTTTCACGTTAAATGGTGAAGATGATCTTCTCACAGTGGATTTCTATTCAGATTTCTGGGAAGTAGACCGTCTGAATGACATGACAGCTGCTACGGTAATTGAACTGTGCAAGATGCTCTTCAGTAGACACGGAGTCCCAGATGTCGTGGTTTCAGACAACAGGAGACAGTTGACAGCAGATAATTCACTGTAATGAACACTGTTGCCAACGGCGAGCCAGTTACTCAAACCGAAAGTAGAAGAAGAAGTTCAGGAAAAGATGAAACTGAATCGACAAACGGCAAAGCGGTATTATGACAGAGGTGTTGTAAGTCTGCCAGAGTTGCAAGTTGGTTAAAAAGGTTCGAGTACAACCAACCGTAGTTAAGAAAGATGGAAGATGGGAATCTGGTACATGTGTGCAGAAACTGGATCCTTGGTCATACGTTCTGCGAGTTGGAGACAAGTTGTTAAGAAGGAGAATAAAGTTTCTCAGAGTTACAAAAGAGAGGGATGTTGAGCAGAATATCCCTGAAGAAGTGCAATATCCCCAATCGGGTTCTGATGATGTAACTGCCGACGCCAGCTCGGACAGCTCTAACAACTCCAGATGTTTGCAGAAAACCCCAAGTAACGAGAGATGCCAACAGAAAAGTCCT
This sequence comes from Nanipora kamurai, assembly GCA_036872915.1. Taxonomy (NCBI): domain Eukaryota; kingdom Metazoa; phylum Cnidaria; class Anthozoa; order Scleralcyonacea; family Helioporidae; genus Nanipora; species Nanipora kamurai. The sequence continues at coordinate 5,437 of JBAHVQ010215495.1, forward strand.
AAGAAGTCAGGTACATCAGACAAGAGCAGTTGGGTAAATGAAACAACAATAGACAATCAGTCCAATAAAGATAAGGCAATGGACATTCCTAAGAACAAAGTAGCAATGCCTATTGAAAGACAGATTAGAACCAGGAAAATTAGACAACCGGAACGTTACGGCGATTTTGTTATGAATTAGATAGTACGTACTTATATAGTTAGTTAGTAATTATGTAATTGCTAATAAGAGCTGAAAAGAAAAAAAAGATATTGGGATATTGAATATCTGCATGCCGAAAATTTTTTTAACGTTGTTGACTTTATTCATTTTAGATAAGAGTATTTTTCTTTCCAAAAGAAGGGAGATGTTACTGGACCCAGTCTCTACTCGGCCCTTAGGTTGTATAAATACCTAGAATATTAATAAAGAGGACTTATATTTTGTATAAAAAAGGAGGCGTCGTAACACAAAGGATAAAATCGAATGGCCCAGATCGATCAGATCGCCCTGCAGCAGTACCGAGGTGCCCACGAAGAACTCGCCGTCAACAGTGAAGGCAATTTGATTTTCACAGACACGCAAATAGTAATACTACCCTGCATCAAGAAGGGGTAATACAATTAGTACACGAGGGTCGTCGACGGGGTCTAAGACAAAGGCTTTAATCCGTAGTAAAGTGTGGTTTCCTGGTTTAGACTCAGCCGTTCAAAAAGCCATCAGGCAGTGCATGTAATGCCAAACAAATACAACTAGACAAAAAGTAGACCCACTCGACATGTCATATTTTCCACGTGATCTGTGGGTCAATCTTAGAGGCGATTTCGGTGGCCTTCTTCCGTCTGGACGATATTTACTAGTCATAGTTGGTGAATACTTCGGTTTTCCAGTCGTAGAAGTCGTTCGAAGCACAGCAATTGAAACAGTTATTTAAGTTGGGATACCAAGAGATTCTCAAGTCAGACACTGGTCGAGCAATTTTACCGTCAGGCATGGAAGAATTTTCTCAAATCCTGTGGTGTAAACCACCAAAAATCCTCCGCTGTCACTAAAAGCCAACTTCCAAGCTGAAAATTTCAACAAACCAACAATGAAATCCGTGAAAGCAGTAAAGTTTCAAGGCTAAAGCTGGATATTTGCAATGCATCAGTTTGTGGGCGTGTATCTCTTGCACACCGCATACGGCCACAAATATCACACCACACTGCCTATCCTTTGGGAGAGAACCGCAAAGAACAATGCCTGAGCTGAGTCCTTAGCTACTGACCTGAGATACTCAAAAGACTATCAAAGTTGAATAACACTCATGGAGAACATTTTAGAGATAAATAGTAATTTTCCAACATTTGTTTTTAGTTAGTGATAATTATTTTAAGATTTAATAAAGATAAATTGAATTGAAAGGTAACGGTTAGCGAAGGATTATAGTGTGTTGAATCGAATGCTACGCCGAATATCAAAAGTTTAAGGATGCTAAATATATTAAGCCTTCCTAAGTATCTCGATGAAATACCCATCTTAACAAAAGATAATCGCTTCTATATTCTGGCATTAAATGAAACACGCTTGCACTCTACTATTTCGGACGGAGAGTTGAGAATCCAAAGCCCTGACATAATGTGTTGTGATTGCTCCCTTACGGGAGGAGGTGTTTGAATTTATGTACCACACTCTCTTTATTATTTTATAAGAACTGAAGTAATTCTAGAGCGGGATGAAACTGTCTGTGTTGAAATCGTGCAACCAAAAAGACGATCTCTTTTGGTTGCGACAGGATATAGAACGCCTAACGATCACGTAGAATTCTATTCTAAAATCCAAAACTTTATCGAATTGACTAATAATGAAAATAAGGAATTTTCTATTTTAGGTGACTTGAATTGTAATTTATTACCATATTCCTTACGTCAGTCAGAAGAGTCGATGTTGTCGATTATGGAATTGTTTCTGCTTACTCAATTGAGTGATAAACCGATCCGTGTTACAGAAAATGCACGTTCGTAGTTGGATGAATATGTTATCAATACCTCAGAAAAAGCAATTGGTTCTGGGATTTGTGTCATGGGAACAGGGATCGTAGTTTGATTTATGTGATCAGAAAAACAGACTCAATTATAATGCACAAGTCACAGAAATAATCCAGCATCAAAAATTTTGAATATTTTAGTGACCAGCAATTATTATTTGATCAAAGCTATCAGTGTTGGGAATAGCTTTTTGCAAAACAAAATGCTAATGAAATGAGTGGATGTTTGAAAATGCTTTCTCTTGAGGTACTTGTTAAACACTCGCCTATAACAACAAAAAGAGTTAAGGGAAAAGGTAGTCTTCCATGGATATCTAAGGATATTTAAACAAAATGTATGTAAGAGATCGACTAAAACGGAAGGAGAGTTTTATAAATAGTGAACTTGACTGGATACTACCAGAATCAGGTTGAAAATGAATCAAATAACCCTCAAGAAGCCTGGACAACTATCAATGATATCCTATAAAGAAATAAAAATGATACTATTAATGAAATCAAGACAAATGAGAGCGATGTTACTTCATTTACGGAGATTGCTTAGTGCTTCAGTGATTACTTTACAAATATAAAGCCGAAACTTGCTGAGACCATGCATGAAGATGGACCTCATTTTGAAAGTTATGCCAGAGAAGCAAAATCATATTTTCTTTGTGTAAATAATTAAAACATTGTCTGCTCGTAAAGCAATGGGTCTTGGCAGTATTTTGGTGGAAATCTTAAAATTAGCAGCATCTGTTATTTCTAACCCTATGACAGATATTTTCATTACATCCATTCTTTCAAAATCTATTCCAGTCGAATGCAAAATTTCCCGAGTATTTTCAATTGATAAAAAGGACAAGAGAAACATTTTTGATAATTGTCAACCAATTTCCATTCTTCCCGTCTTAAGGAAGGCATTTGAAATGATTCTGTTTGAACAACAATATGAATACTACATTGAATATAATTAATTGTCTTACGAACAGTGTGGATCTAGATGATTCCATTCTACATAACCGCGCTTCTAGATGGTACAAATGAATTTTACGTCTACATGGATCGTAGTCTCCTCGATTTGATCATCTTCATTGATCTGAAAAAGGGCTTCGATATGGTCAATCGCAAAATACGTAAACTCCAACTGTATGGAATAAAGGGAGCTGCTGGGAACCTCTTGCGCTTCTATCTTTCTGACTGCACTCAGAAGTGCCAGATAAGTAATATATTATCGGATCAAGGGAAGATTACTTGTGGAATTCCTCATGGATCGATTTGTGGACCACTTCTATTCCTTCTATGTGTGAATGAATTAACGAACTGTTTGGATTCTTCCACTTCTCCGCTTTTATCTGATGATGGAAATATAAAACTCTTGACCAAATGGAACTGATGGGAAATCATAATATGAATAATATAAACAAATGATTGTCAGCAAACAAACTAAGTCGGAACGTCGCTAAGGCAGAATATATAATGATTAGATCTAGGTATAATGCGATTCATTTACCAAGGCAACCACATGTTAACATTGGCTGCCAGTCAATTAACAGGTTAAAAGTTCTAAAGTGTTTGGTGTTCAGATTGACCAATTTTTTGCATGGGAAAGTCACATTGATTACATAGCCGAGAAGATTTCCATCGGTATTGGTCCGTTAAACAGGTTTTGAGAGTTTATAAATCATCACACATTGGTATTAGCTTATAAAACTTCAAAATAACCCTATTTTGACTACTGGTGCGTTGTCTGTGACTCAGTTGATGTTGTACTCTCAGGTAGACTGCATAGGTTACAAAATAGGACACCCAGAATGATAACAAAGCAAAGCAATCAATCTGGAATGTCCGAAATTTCACTTAACTCTCTTGGGTGGGCAAAGGGACCTGAGTAAAAACACAAATGAATTTAAAATTAATGTATAGGGCATTCCTTGGTCTTGCACCTGTGAGACTTTCGAATTTATTCCATGGTGCAAGGGCATGGAATGCCTTGTCTAGTAAAACTAGGTGTTGTCACACTTCTCCTGTTTGTTTTTGAATTAATCTCATCCTTTACTAACCAGTAATGCATAGTTTTAATGGAATTTTTCATTAAAACTGTAAATAGTTGAAATATTTATTAACAGCCTGTGGAAATCAGCTTTTAAGCTGTTGAGACTAGACTGATTAAATAAAGTTGATTGATTGATTTACTTTTATCGGAGATGGAAAGGGATTTAATAAACCAATGTAGATTATGTGTTCTAAGTATGTAACCCAGTATGCAACGAAAGTTCCTGGAAAAATGGAACACAAGTTTAACCGCTGTTGACCAATCTTACCACCAGAAGTCTGCGATTAATAAAGTATAACATCATACGGCAATGAAGTTATTATTCAATCCTTTAAAGGAAGACTTTTCCTTTCTAGCTACCGGCAGTCGATACTTCAACCGTAGAATGAGAGAGAGTCCATAGAAATAGCAAGAAATCCTACGATTTGCCAAGAAGGACAGCCACTGAACAGCACATGGACGGCTCTGTTCGGTTAATCCTTTTACTCAGTTGTCTTTAGTTTTAGTTAATTAAAATTGGAGTGTTGCTGTCTTGCGTGATTTCTATAGTTGTTTCGTATTTATGACGTGAGCCAACGGGCAGTTGGCAATTGCTCTGATGAAGTCCTGAGTCAACAGATCGAAAGCTTAGCATTAAAATAAACGTGGTGTTCCACAAACTATACATAGTATATTAAGTTATTATTGTTATTATTTAAATTTATTTAAATACGGTAACCTTTCAGTTCCCTGATTTTCAAAGGGACGTATGGTATTACAAGGACCTAGTCTACAAATATCCTGTACATAATAAATAATTATGACATACTGACTAGAACAAATAGGTCTTTTACATATACATTTTCAACACAAATATACGTTTAGATTATTTAATTATTGGTAGCGGTCATTGTATAAAAATTCGGATGACTGTTACGGTGTTACTCGCTCTCTACATTGCGATATTTATCGTTGATTAAGTTTTTAAAAGATCCTGTCGAAAGTTGTTCATACCCATTAACAATTTCTGATGGTGATCAATTCCAGGACACAGCTCCACGGTAGGAATAACTAGTTTTTAGGAAGTTTGTTTTGGGCTTATTTAAGTAAACTTTTTGATCATTGCTTCTCAGATGTATACGTTATTGTGGGTAGGAATAAATAGTTGCGTTAAGTAACTCGGCGCCACTCCTTGCAATTCCTTAAATGTCATCAACAGCTCTCTCTTCTTGAGAGCGGTTTCAATTGGTTTCCAGTCTAGCTTTCTGAATATCTCTGATGATCTAATTTTGTAACTTGAACTCGTTATCACTCGAGCCGCACTTTTTTGTAGTTTATATAATTTGTTCATGTGTGTGTCAGCGGCCACAAAGCGACATGGCATTTTAGTGGAATCAACAGCCAGGTTGATTTAATTTTCAGTTGAGCAGCCGTTTTTGCAATTCCAGAGGAGATTTGTAGATGGACGATATGTGCTTTACATTGATCAAAACTTCATGGTGGTTAGACTAGAAGCAGTAGCGCTTGGTGTAGGGTCCCTAAAGTGATATCCAACCACGGAATAGGCAAAAGAAAGTGGCAGAAGTGCGAAAGGGAAGTAAGTAAAACAGATTCGCAGATGACATTGGAGAAAACTGGGATTTTCCTGCAAAATGTGACAGATATACAAACTACTAACCATTTAATGTTCTAGTCGAATTTTGTGCTGTTTATTTCGAGCAAAATGCTTCTTGTAAGCCTTCTTTGTCTAACAAATGTCGAAAAACAAACTTCTTCGTAGAAATTTTACCCCGCCTGTCCGAGATGGAACGATTACATGGATTTTTTTCATTCGAGTTAACCAGGATAGCCTGGTTGCAGCTACCGAGATCCCGACAAGCGGGTAGACCACTTTCTGTTTTAATTGAAATCTTGAAAAACTATATAATTTATACAGGACCGAATTATTATAAGTAATAACATGGCTTGAGGGAAATTAGCGATTCAATTGCCCGCCGCCGAGGGAAGATTTGTGAAAGTCCAAGGGCGAAGCCCGACGACCTTTACAAATCTTACCGAGGCGAAGGGCAATTGAATCGCTAATTTCCCGACTAGCCATGTTATTAGTTTGTAATATTATGATCGCCGAGGAAAACTCAAAAACATTTGCT
>JBAHVQ010215506.1:0-11605 GCA_036872915.1 Nanipora kamurai
GGAGTATCTCATTGGTTCATTTTCAATTGTTATTCCATTGCACGTGAAGATCACGTAGAGGCATGGTGTTTGGCATGGCTAAGGTCGGCGGGTTGAAGTTGGTCTTTAGATTTGACGTATTACCACTTTAAGGTGCTTTATTGTCCAGATACTGGATACATTAACTTAACTTTATAATGCCTGCAGACATAAATTTTGCTAATTAAAAAAAGGGATTTTTTTTCAATTGTAGAACTATTAACTACCCATCCCAGAAGGAAAGTTTTTATGAAAAAAATAGAGATCACCAAAGTTTTTTCCGAATTTCAATTTGTTAGATTGAAACGCTACTGTTGCCGTAGCAACGACTTGAACTCCTTATTTCGTCATATTTTTGGATGCCTAGAATGTATTTCTGTCCGTTACAATTAGTTTTATTCTTCTTCCAAGGTGTTTATGCACATGCCTTAGATCTAAAATTCTCCACTTTTCGAGAAACATGGAACCACCTTAAGAACCCAGAAAATGTTCCTGTGGCTCAGATAGCTAGGAACGTACTCAGCGTTTTACTGGCCGACAGAAGGTTTCGATGCTCAATGCCCGTCTGGCAGCTTTAACATTTTGTGAGGATCTGGCAATTAATGGGTTTGATATGACCACATACTAGACTTTAACCAGTGACAGATTATGTACAGGTCGTGGGAGTATCTCGCATTATAACATTGAAGTGCAACTGGATAAAGTTGGATACAGACCGAAAAGAGATGAGGCCAATAACGCCATCATGGAAGGATTGCGTTCCTGACGATGAAACTGAAACTCAGATGTATAGATATGACTGGATGTTTTTACACAGTGATCCAGCACTCTTTTTGAATATGAACAACTTCTCAACGTTATTAAGTAACTGTTTGTTATGTGTTTATTTGTTAATGTATATTGTTTTTATTTTAAATTTTTAATCTGTTATTAATTAATAATAGTAAGTTTTAATTACTAACTATTAATTATTAGTTTAATACATTTTAGATATATTCCTAACAAAATTGAAACATGTTACTCAAGCGTACTAAAAATAGCCATAATTTTTCAATCCTAACCAGGCTGAGAAAAACCAGCAAAACATTCGAAGTTTAGTGACGAAAGTGCTACGTGTGTTTGTGGATGCTTTTCCTCATGTTCCTGAACATCGTCGATTACCAATATTTGTTCATGTTTTGACAACTGTCGGAACCGCATCCTACCTTCACGTTTGCTTGGCTCTACTTCTTGAGAAGATGTCAAACAAAGAAACGAAAGAGGAAACTAAGGTGTTGTAGTCAATTCCAGCTAAATAGAGTTAGATATACCAATTAATTCATTTATTTATTTATAATTGTGGCGGAATTTACTCTTTTTAACGAACGGAGCTTCCTCCTATTTCCTAATACATTAACGCTGCAATCTCCTCATGTTTAGTTGAAAAGTCGATTCCAGTTCCGCAACCGCGCTTCCCAAAATGAAATGCTACTTTACAATGCTTTCCTTTTCGTTAGACTTGATGTTTCTGCGAGTGGTAGTAGTAAAGAAGCTGAAAAGGAGAACGCTGAAAAAAGTTGGAACATAAAACATATAGTAAAACAAAAATCGTGTATTTCATGCGTCCACCACAGGTTGAACCCTGTGTGTTTGATTCGGGAGGGAAAGACCTAACTCCAATACGATACGCTTCAAATTCATTAAGCCATTGAAGTACGAGCCAGCTCAAAAACTTTAATCAACTGAAAAAAATTATCCTCGATATGATTATACTTGAATAAATATTGAAGTAATGGGATTATTTTCTAATCATTAAATTCTGTAAAGGCTGCATGATTCCTTACTCCATGTTTCGGTCCCATGATTTGACGAAGTGGAAATGGCGGCATCCATGCAGGATTTCATGATACGGCTTTTTCGCATGACACGACATGATACATGTCGTCTTCATGATACGGCTAAGCGGGAGAGTCCGGGAATCGTTTACTCGTTTCCATTTATTTGTATAAAAAGTTTGTTTTTATGGACGGTTTTTTATGACTAATACTCGTCCCCACTTCGTAGGATGATAAAGAGTTTATCGAGTAGGGCTGGGATTGACTACATTATTGATCTTAATGTCAGCCTCACTGGTGGCTTCAAATTTGTTTTGCAGTTTTGTCTCCAGTCTTTTTTGAGTTCTATGGTGTTCATACGGCAGTATTTTTACTAATAATGTGAATCCCGGTAGATATTTAAAGACTACACACCTGTCGTAGAACGGGAGATGGTTTGTATTTATACCAGGATAAAACATTGGTTGCTGGTATAGCCAAGTTGCACTGGCTAATTCTTTGCGACTAAACTATCCACCGCAACTTTGAAAAAGAAAACTATGGCAAGCCTACTGTAGCAATATTTAGTATTGTTATATTAAATTTAATCCTTATGTTCATTCAATCTAATTCCAATATAATATTAGTCAATTCAAATCGTATACTCAATCCATTAATCCTTATATTCGTTCAATTTAATCCTTATATTTGTTCAATTTTAATGATTTCTACTTTCATGCAAATTTAATCACGAAAACGTCTTGTTCAAATTGAAGCAATTTGCAAACACTTTAGTATTTTCAATCCAGTGTCAGCGTTTGCCTGATAGATTCAGAAAATGGAGGTAACTCTTGGGATACCTCTTCATCATCGTCACCACCTGCGGCAATCCCGGTGCGACAGAGCCAACCATTGCTGTACAACATTACCGACACCCTGACAAGAGCAAGAAGTATGATGCCAAGAAGTACTACCGGTGGAGTTTTCAGAAGGCTTAATGGGAACAAAAGATTAAGAGCAACTTCAGGAACCTGCATTCCTAAAGGAAAAAATCGTAATGGATACACACCAAAGATAAACCTTTTGAATTTGCCCTAGTGAACTGTTGTAACCCTGGAGAGGACAATGATTATGGCCAAGAGGATGACAACGTAAAGAAATACAAGATTATAGAAAGATATATTGTTATTCTCGGTGAACAAGATAGTGAGTCAACAATTACAGAAAAGCTAGTATTGTCACTAAAAAAGTCTCATATAATTGGGCCGCAAGATTTCAACGAATCTCTATCCTGCATTTGGGCAAGGGAATTGAACACAGTTACGATGTTGTAAAGAAGGTCGTCGGACAATGGGCTTTTATATATAATAATAAATGAGAAGATATCAGTTCGTGATTAACGATGATTCAGAAGGTGACTCTGATCTTCCAGGAGTAGTCTTCCACAAACAACGATGCAGACCCTAAACGTCACCAAGATACCTGAATTTTGACTAGCCAACTTCCTCATCTGATCGAGGACTTGTACACCAGTCCAGTGACAATGTCACTGTAAACGTTAAACCCTCACCTCTACACTCAAGGTCTGAGCGAGAAGTAGATGGTCCTGATGACTTCTTTACCACAGTTGTAAGCGAGTTTCCATCAAGCCTAGCTGAACCAACAGAAATGCTGAGATATTTACAGAAGAGAATTGTGAGAGAAGGACCGCTTGAGGTAACTGATCCTTCTGTAAACCTGGTAGGAGAGACCAATTTCACAACTTTAGACTGAGAGAACATTCTCCAAACCGCTTTTGAGGAACTTCAACTTGTAGCTGACCCAAGGGTCACATCTCAAATTGAATTTTATGGTGTACAAGCGGTGGATATTAGTCAATAAAAAGAGTGGATTCGTCTTTGCAATTATGAAATTAAGGTTTGAAGTTAATTGTTGATGGTCTCAAGGAGCATTTGTCCGATGATTAGCTCTATGTTGGACAAATAGTTTGTATAACCTTTGTACAAAACGGCCAATTACCTGTACGTGCCAGAAGATATATTGCAGGCCATTTTTATCAGCCAAGTTCAGCAGTTCCCTGCTTGTGTCATGGAGCTCAAGCGTAGAATGGATACCCTAGGAGTTCTTATGTTTGGAAGAAAGTTTCCAATGATGCTATATCTTCAGAGACCATCAAGCAGTAATGGTTTATCAGTTGACAAGCTGCTCTGTCTGTTTAAACCAGAATTTTCAGAGGAAGGCTCAAACACCCTACGTCATGAAAAAGCTGTGTATAACAAATGTGTTAAGTATGTGAGGGATGTATCAAGTGGACGCCGCGTTACTACTCTTGAGAATGTTCTTGAATTTGTAACTGGAGCTAGTGAAGAACCACCTCTTGGTTCTGCAAACAGCGCACACATTCAGTTTGCAGCAGCTAAAACCAAAGAATTGATGTCTACAGAAGATAATGTAATGTACACCTGTATACATGTAACTGTACAACATTACCATAGATTTGGGGAAAATTCATATTTATAATATCATGCCAAAAACCAATAGGAGTAGGCTGTTTCATAGTAATTGTCATGGCAAAGTGGGGTAGGGAAGGAGAGACAAATACAATATGAAAGGTAAACTTAAATCATACCCACTCAGTGCTTTGAGAAATTATTGCATTACCAGAAAGTTTTCGAATCTACCGGAAACAAATCTATTTTTTACTGGTTTTTAATGGGGCAATTACCTTCAAATGAGACCCAAAACAATATAGGTTATTGTCGTGTTTTACCTTGTTATACTATATAATTACATAAGAATATATATAATGGCAACCATACCTTTCCTAGGAAACATTCAGCAACTTTTACTTATCTGATATCAACCAATGAAAACGTTTTTCATTCTATATGTTTATTTTCCTACTGTATGTCTCTCCCATTCTTATCCTCATTAAAACTGGATGCTGGACCATATCTTTTTTCCACCTGGGTATTCAGGACGTAGAGGCAAAGGAACCTGCCACTAAAAGGAAAATCACTTGACATTTTATGCCAACATCTCGTACTTGTTCCAGTACATTGGATTTGCCACAAGAAAGTGTACTCCTTCCCTTACCTTCAGATGAAGATCTGTTCCAGTTGTACGACATGTCTTTTAAGAGCACTTACTTTGGTGTGATGTAGATCCGGAAATTATAGTTATGCAATTCACATTGTAATTTTTCAGATTCTGATCTGGGACTGGTAGATATTTATCAGATACTGTAAGAAACATATTGAAGGTAATGTTTACTGAAACGGTGATATCTGCTTCTATAAAAATCTGGCTTTAGTTTTTTACCCGCTGGCCACTTACAAATGGCTGGCTATAAAGCCATAGAAAAACCTTAAGCTGTAATCTTTAAGAATCTGGTAGATTTATTATTCACTCATGTTTAAATTGGCAGTTCTAAGCATGTGCCTTTGGTTATCAAATATATGTTACAGTATGACGATTGGGAGTTTTAAGACAGTTTTATGGATTACTTTTTTATTATTAAGATAAAAACGTAGTAAAGCTTCCAATTTAAAACCATGTCAAGTTCAATTCAAACCCAGCAGGATATTTTACATAATTTAGTACACTACTTTCACAAGGTACTATATTTATTTTAATTTTAACCCCTACAACCCTTTAATGAAGCTTTTGTAGGATATTTTTATGTTTCCTTAGTTTTGGTTTGTTCTTCCTGTAGAAATTAAGCTCAAACCAACATAAGATAAAAGCATCTGTGCATCTTCAATTCATCATCAGTTTCATTTGGTAGAAATAATAATTGATTACAAAAACAAAAGATTAATGGAATCTGCTTTGTGTTGATCGGTTTGGGGGCGTATACCTTGGTCACAGTTCCGGCGAAAAATACACAGAATGAAGGGTAATTTTGTTTGGGATATACGGTATTCGTGTTAACCTTTAGCGGGCCAAGGGCGCACTAGTATTTTACTATCGTCAAAGGGCGAGCACTGGCCTTGGCTGGGTATGAAACAATGTTCCTAAACTTGATGGAATAGTATTTTGCCTGTTCCACTTCGGACTGCAAAGTGCAATCCGTAAGCTTAGTCAAAATTGACAAAATATCGTTTCTGTATTCTGGCATAAGAATAGGCCCAAAACAATGCACGGTAGATCTTCTTAAGTAGCTGTCAGTTCTTCAATTTTAAGCAATACTAATTCTAAAGGCCCCGTATAGATTACTCCCACTTCAGTTGATTCTTTTAAAAGATCCAGATTTTCCAAAACGAACGACTTCAATAAACCGTCTACGTTAACTACTTCAATAACTACATGATTATCTCTTCCAATTGAAGATGGTCCCTGGGAATCATATCCATACATTTCAATATTACACGAGTCTTCAGCCAAGTGTCCGTTTGCGAATGGAATATCAGACTGCTCCATGCCATCAGTCCATATTTAGTATGGAGAACAGTATCCCTCTGTACACACCTTATGGTGGTTAAAAACTTCCTTAACCCTTCCATTCGCGCGGTGACCGGGGGTCTTCCCTTTGACGAGTAAAATCGTCTGGCGTTAGACACAGTATAATAATAAAGTTGTCACACAACAACTGCATGCATGAAAGGGTTAAACTCATCAAGTGCTTTGTTAATTGTTGGATTAAAGACTAAGTGTAATATAAAGAGATGAACAGGATCATCTACGTGAGGGATACCTGTAGCATAAAAAAGACAATAGTAAACGTGACATACACATCTGAAAACGTCTCTCCATAATCTTTCACTGCGCTGGTTGTGAGTAGATGGCCCAGCAGTAAAACTTCCTCTTCCCTCTCCCCTTGCTTCTACCATTATGTTACAAATCGGGACGTTTTCAACAGCTTTGTCAACTCTTATTTTTGATGACCAAAGGGTTTAATCCCTCCTTATAGCACCTGGAAACAGTTCAGATTATTTGAATTACATCTCAGAAACATTGGTCTTCTGAAGTAGCCATCTATTCATCCATGGACTTAGGTGGCTATCTAAGTGCCTCAGGGAATTCGGCCAGGGCACATGATAAGTTCGACGGGAAACAACACCACCCCAACGCAATGCACTATTCTGAGGGTCCACCCTTGCCATATATTCTCTTATCCTTCTCTGAATTCTCAACTTCAAAGACTTCATGTAACGTCGCACGTAGCTCTGATCAGTAGCTCCAACTAGTAGCCCCAATCAGTAGCCCGTCCATGATTCAAAATGAATTCTTTAACTATTTTATCTAGTTCTTCGTCAGATATATGATGAAATCCGGTCACGTTTTCTAAACCGTACTCAGTCACTCTTCTGCTTATAGTCTACCTAGAAACCTCAGAATTTCTCAAATCTTATTCCATCTGAATCCTAATTCCCGTAAGTCTTCCAGCATCTCAGCAAGAATGTTAAAGCGAGGTCGTCCAGCTGGTTGGTTTTTCTCTATTCCTGAAGTGATAGTGTCTCCATGTCAGTTGTTTCGACATCAGGGAAATCCCTTATAGATTTAATCAAACGGATACTTTGATCAATAAATTCAGCATGTGCTTTCGCATCTTTTGGATCAAAAACTGTGCTTTGACAAATATACTCTGGTTTGTCTAAAACTGAACCTAAAACCACTGACGACTTGACCGCTCGACCCAGGCCGCTAGGATTAAATTCTCGTTTTGTCCAGATTGAATGAAATAAAACATTAAATTGAACGTAAATATAAACGTTTAATTTTAGACTCGTGAGAGGTGCCGAGGTGGACAAACACTGAGTCTGAATTGAAAATACGTTTCTACGCATAAATTGAACCGTGTTTTCGTGATTAAATTTGAATGAAAATAAAAATTAAATTGGACAAATTTTAGGATTAAATTGAACGAATATATGGACTGATTTGAACAAACATATGGCTTAAATTGAACGAATATGCGGCTCAGATTGATCAAATGTATAGATTAAATTGAGTAAAATTCTAATGGGATTAAACTAAATGAATATAAAGATTAAATTTAATTGAATATAACATCAGTAAATATTGCTTCAACTGGCTTTGCATAGAAAACTCATCCCGGCAAAAAATATTCTGACAGGAAAAAATTTACCTCAAATACTTCAAAAACCGATCTGAAAACCGGAACTAAATGGTTTTTGTCTGGTGCATTTGTTATCCCATTAAAAAATTACAACATGCTTCTTTGTATTAATGTTGTTAGCACAATTTTCTTGTTTGTGTAGGGTAACACGAGGGAATCTGGATTTATATTTTGCATTTCTTTGTGCAATGAATTTTCGCCGGAGAAACAGGTAATCGTTTAAAACGGATTACTGAATGAATATGTATCAATGCTTATGTGTAAATTGATCAACAAGGTCCTTGAATGATCGGACTTTAAGTCATTAGTAAGGTTGGTACCAACGGGATGAGTCGCATTCTTGTGTATTTGTATCAGTGCATGTGGTACACAGTTATATTTCGCATTGTGAATACTTAACTCTGAACATCTCAAATTTCAGATTATTTCACTGGTCAGTCTTTTAAAATTTGTCGCGTCACTACCAGAAGAGAAACCAGAAGGTTTGCTTTAAATCTATTTTAACATCACTATCTTTAGTAAGTATTCATGGTCCATTTTCCTGTTTTGAAGGCTTTTTTGTTTTTCTCAAGGATACATCAGAAAACGTCACTCCGACAGTTCTGCCGTTGTATTTGACCTCAATTCACATTCTGGGAACGAATTGCATCAGTTTAAGCTGTCAGTGATGGAATTCATGCTTCGCGTACTTAGAAATGATAACTTCGTGACAAAGGTGCGTAAGGACTAATTTGTTCGATAACGTGATATCATTACAATTCTTAAATTCAAACTAGTCTTTTTGTGATGATCTATGCAGAGCATTTTTCTTATAAATGACTTCCATTCTAAACACTGCTTCAATGGTCCCCTGAATGTGGAACTAAAATTTCGCCGGTCGAAATCAGACTTAAGGGAAAGAAATTGAGCGGTAAGAAAACATTTGAACTCCTGAAAGATTCCAAGGAACTTTCTGCCCCTGACTAAAATGATTAAAAATACTTTTCTTGATACTGTGGTGATAAAGCGTGAGTGTCTGTGGAAACCATAGGGGCTTATGGTTTCCACAGACATTCACGCTTTATCACCTCAATGAATCTCACCACATGGGCACGTGGTGAGATATACATTATGCACATATGTATGTGTTTGGGTCTGTTCTTTGAATTGCAGATCGTCGGAGCTGAACTGGTTTCCATGCTTATAATATTATTCAAAATTTTTAGTTGCAATCCAGTTCGGTGGATTGTTCCCATCGTTCTTTGTTGTGCGCTAGTATTGCCAGTGTCACGGGGATAAATGACCCCTGGATGAGTGAACCCCGGTCATATGAAGGTCCATTATCAGTGACTCAGGAGCATCAATCCCCAATTTTTCTAGTGACCTCATGTTAGAGTTAGGATTAGGGTTAGGATAAGGGTTACGGTTTGGGTTGGAGATTGGGGTTGGGATTAGTTTTAAGGTTAGTTTTAGGATTTGATTTAGGACTAAGGTTAGGATTAAGGTTTACAATTGGGTAAGGGTAAGTTTCAGTTGCCCATGTTGGTCATTCATCACTAGGGATAAGTGACCTAGGGTCACTCATCCCTGGAGGTCGTCCCTGTGACAACGGAAGGGCTCGGCACGGCCGCCCACATATCCCGTGCTAACTGCTAAACGCTAATTATGTTACAATCGAATTCATTTCTAACGTTTCTCGTAATAAATTTCCAGTGTATGTTCTTTCTATTTAATTTAAATCATACAGTCATATACAAACGATTTTTATGACCATTATATTAGGCAGTCCACAGTTTCGGTTGTCCAAGATGGTGCGTTTAGGATTTGGAGGAGCCCCTACCCAAATTCGTTGCTAAACATTGCTGAGACTTGGGGTTTTTTCCCGAAATTCAGGCCATCGAAACTTCATTTAACATATTCCAACGTACTGGGCATACTTGTGGTTTCGACCAAGTTGTATGAACTGTGACTTAGTGGGCCGTGTCTTACTGTCGGCGCAAAGTGACTGCGGTTAGAAAAAAATGATATAAAAGTAAAGTGCTGCGTAGGCAGTTTGGACGACTTGCAGAAAACCGAACAGGTTGGGAAACTGCTGGAACTAAGATCTAGGAAAACTAACGTTTCGAGGCCCTTCGTCGGAATGAAACAAAAAATGACTAGAAAACTAGGTGGTGTTTTATAGGGAGAAAAATTATGCGACAAAAAGATGACCAATAGGATTGAAAAATCAATTTCAAACTAATTAATGAGATGTAAATGAGAGTCATTTGCTATTTTAAAACATCGATCAGTTGACCGAAAAGGAGAGGACCCGGCAGAGACCCCAAGGGAACGTTAATGCGCGAAAAGTTAACATAAAAGAAAACGCAAGGGAATAAGGGATACCAGCCCATGTTTTTTATCCGCCCATGCTACAATAAAAACATCAATTTGTGAAGTGGAAAATGTCACTGAAAAAATATAACTATAGGAAAAGAAGGACTACAAGCCAACGTTGAACCATTTCTCAAGTACTCGAATCATTGCTTCACGCGCTGTTGAGTCATTTCTGTTTGTGTTAAATCACTTCTGTTTAGTGCCAGTCAATCAACAATGCAAAGCTGAATCATTTATGAATCACTTCTCTTTAATATGGATCATTTGTGTTTTTGTCGAGTTGTTTTGCAATGAGGTGTTGCGTTTCACTACCGGAGTATTTGTGGTGGTAACGGCCACCCAAATGGGGGTATTGAAACTAGCTAGGTCGTGAAAGAAGTCCCAAAATACGTCACCTTAACCGGTTATGGTTCCCGAAAGGTGAATTAATTTGACGTCAAAGTGATACAATTCTAAAATCAGAGAATTTTCCTCGCATGCAAGAAAGCTTTCCTTTTCAGAGCATTCCTTGATTACTACAGCAACTGCCGGATTTGGTGCCGGAATGCGGCTCGGCTCATAGACTATGTTTTCAGCCAGTTCGTCAACGGAAATTAACTTACTTAGAGTGGCAGTGCTTTCACATGTAAACAAGCTATCGTGTGTCTGTTTTTTGAGTTGATTATAAATTTAACTGGGCCCAGTTTAGCCTGCGTGCAGACTCCACCTGATAATTAAATATCATGTAGATTATATTTGATTATAGATGATATTTAATTATCACGTGGAGTCTGTACGCAGGTTAGGCCCGGTTGTTCAAAAGGCAATTAGCATAACCTAGGAGTAGTGAAAACGTTATGGCTGAAGTATTGCAAATATAGGTAAGGATGTTTAAGGTTTTCTGTATGGATATGATACAAACATGGAGAAGTATTATCCTAGGTACTTTGAACTTAACTTATCAACCAGGGCCCAGTTGTTCAAAGAACAATTACCTCTAATCGGCTCAACTAAACTTGCTCGTTCAGTCCCGTAACTTGTTCGGTTATAATGTGATTGCCACAACGCCAGCCTACCACAAGAAGTCGTTGCCAAGGTAAACGCAGACGAAGGTCAATGGACGCAAAAATTTTTTGTCATCAGGTCGTGTTTAAGTTATTAATGTTTTTATAGATACACGCATAAAGCACAGCATACAAAGGATCGTTAAATTTATTATTAAAAATGTGTAAAGGCTATCTAAGAAGTTAAGTATTTATTAGTAAAAACTTCTGAAAAGTAGTAAAAATATAAAAACATATTTTAGTCTGGGAGCAAATGTGGTCCCGTGTGAAGTTCGTGCTGAAAGCAAGCACCTAGTGTAAAAGTGTTCATTAGG